>VUQR01031982.1:0-23153 GCA_015108515.1 Hemichromis elongatus
AGAGGCAACATCTCTCCTTCCAGCCCCGACTGTCACAGGCTGGGTCGCTGACCCAGCACTCGGGGTATATTTTTGTATTCATTTCATGTTAGATTTGTAATAGTTCTTGTGTTATTGATATTTAGCTTTTAGTTGAGGTTAAAGGCAGCCATTATTTATTGTTTTCTTGTTTTCTATGTTTGGGTTCTTGTGTAATTTATCATGTGTTTTAGGTCTGTTAAGCTTGTGTTATCATGTCTAGTTTCCTGTTTTATTTTGAAAAAGGGTTTTGTGTTCTGTGTTCATGTGCTTAGTTTTACTATGTTTCATTTAAGTCAGCTGTGTCTCCACTTACGGGGTGGCTGTAGCTCAGGAAGTAGAGCAGGTCACCTACTGATCCGAAGATTGGTAGTTCGATCCCTGGCTCTTCCAGTCTGCATGTCAAGTATCCTTGGGCAAGATACTAACCCCAAGTTGCTCTCCGATGCATCCATCGGACTATGAATGTGTGTGAATGCAGTTAGAAAGCATCTGAGTTTAGATAAAGTGCTTGTGAGAATGGGTGTGATTGGGTGAATGGGTCATGTTGTATAGAGCACTTTGAGTACTCCGGGAGAGTAGAAAAACGCTATATAAGAATCAGTCCATTTACCATTTACCATCAAAGGGCCTCAAAAACAAAAAACATCTTCAAAGGCCTCGTTTCCTTGAACACCACAGAACTGATTATTTAGACTTTGCAAGAGAGCACCAGTTTTAGCAGAAGAGCAGAAGTTTTATTCTCTGATGAGAAAAAAATGTAACCTTGATGGTCCTGATGGTTTCCAACATTACTGGCATGACAAGCAGATCCCACCTGAGATGTTTTCTACGCGCCACAGTGAAGAGGGTGTCATAATGGTCTGGGGTGCTTTTTCCTTCAGTGAAACAATGGAGTTTCAGGAGGTGCATGGGCATCGAACAACCGCTGGCTAAGTTGAGATGTTGCAGAGAGCAACGACTGGGTTTTTCAACAGGACAATGTTAAAGTACACAATGCCCGCAGGACAAGGGACTTTTCCCGGCTTCTGCCTAGTTTTGTCCAGCCACTGGTAGGACTTTTCAATGGCAGCCATATCCTCTATCTGCCGGTGGTACGTATCGTGCAGGGCTTCCATGATGGTTGCTGCTCTTTCTCCTCTTTGTTGGGTTTCTGCTGCCTGAGATATTCACTGAGCACGCAGTCGGTAGTGACCATCTTCCTGATGTACTCGTGGATGCTTGCTTTCTCATCCTGGACTGTGGTGCTGAAACTCACCAGTCCCTGTCCTCCTTCCTTTTGTTTAGCATATAGCCTCAGGGTGCTTCCTTCTGTTGATGTCAGTAGCGTCTGTTTCCTCCTTTAGCCAGCTTATTATTTATTTATTTATTTCCATGAAAATTACACATAATACACACTAAAGGCACACACATTATTCCATGGAAAAAGGAAACAGGAAGAAGAATAATCTTATATATATCCTGTTCCTTTGTCAAAATAATAAAAGCAATTTATCAGACCAAAGAAAATTCCCAGCCCATAACCCAACGAAATCACCTTACTTTTTCTTAAATTTATAATATTACTCTCATATCTACCAGTGCAAGTTTTAAAACCTAAATTCAAACATCATTGCCGTTTACATAGTCTGTCAATATTTTTTCCTTCTATATCCCTTTAGATTTGTTCCTGTTTGTGCAACTTTTAAATTCCATGCTCAGGGAGTTCCATAATTTGACACAATAGACAGAAATGCACTTTTGTTTTAAAGTTGTGTGAGCATATACTGTTTTAAAATGATATTGTCGTCTATGGCGTCATCTTCTGAAACTTGTGCAAATAAGGATTGGTGTGCTTCTGGTAACACTCTTTGTTTTGCTTTCCACATATACAGTAAAATTTTTAGATCTACCAAATCTTTAAGTTTCAGTTGTCGAGTCTTTACAAATAAACTGTTTGAATGCTCTCTACTTCCTTTCTTGTTAATAATGTGCATTGCCCTTTTCTGTAATAAAGACAAAGGTTTTGTATTGCTAAAGTAGGTGTTGCCCCATACCTCTGAGCAATATCCAAAATACAGAGAAATGAGTGAATAATATAACACATATAGCGTGTTACAGTCAAGCAAATCTTTAACTTTATATTATTCTGCTGACTTTATTTCTGATGTAATTTATGTGAGCTTTCTAATTTAATTTGTCATCCAAAATGACACCTAAAAATTTTACTTCCATAACCGTATCTATATTTGCTCCACCTATTGTTAAGCTCACATTATTATATTTTTTTTCGATTACCAAAAATCATAAAATGAGTTTTATCCCAGTTTAAACACAACTTATTTTCCTTAAACCAGTCCTTCACTCTAATCAATTCCTCTCCAATACATCCCATTATCTCTAGCTTGTAGCTGTCTTCAGTGTCTACAATGCTGCCTTATAGTAGTTTGATCCCCTCAGTTCTGACTACCTTCCATCTCTTTGTTAACATCCAACTAAACATCCCCAGTCCGAATGACATTGCACTTCCGGCGGCGCCACGAGCAGGCAGCGGCTAATAGCACTTCGGCAAATTCAGTGGGGGTTTTTTTACAATATATTATTGTTTTGTTTTTGACCAAGTCACAATGTGCGCCACCTACAAGAGACAAACTCTGTCAGCAGATTTGTTGTGGAAAGTGTGCTGTTTTTTCTGATTTTGAACAGAGATGCTACGGAGCCTGAGTTTGCTTACTCCCCTGCCCCCCACCGAGGCAGCGAGGCACAGCTGTCCAAAAACCCAAACGCTGCGAACGTAAACAAAAGCGAAGAAAGCGCGCGTGTGCTAGCACTAGGCTAAAGGCTAACTCATTACAACCAGCACTTCTATCTATCCTGCTCTCCAAAATTTGCTCCCAGGACAATAAAATGGATTCTCTGTGGCTCCAGCATTCAACCCAGCATGAAGTATCTTCATGGAAACATGGCTGAACGCAGACATTGTCAACTATCCAGCTAACCAGACTAGCATGCTACCGATTCGACAGAGAAGCCTTTTTGTCTGGTAAGAACCGGGGCGGTGGTTTGTGCTTCTACATCAACAAACTGTGGTGCACAAATTCGGCTGAAGTAAGTGGCACTGCTCAGCATAAATAGAATTTTTAATTGTAAAGTGCCGCCCGTTCTATCTACCGAGAGATTTTTCCTCAAAACTAGTTATAGCAGTGATCTCCCGCGCAAACCTCAAGACTGTCCTCTCCATCAACACATGAACTTTAGAACCACCAACGAGCGCGGAGCCTACAAGGCAGCTGTGCACTCACATATGGGCCTATCTGACCCTGTCACCATGATACTGCTGCCTATGTATACATCACTGATGAAACGCACAAGACCTGCCAGAAAAACCATCCATCAGAGTCTGGCTGAGTGGGGCTGTCTCAGTGTTTTAGGACTGTTTCGAGTGCACAGACTGGAATATGTTTAAAGATTTCCTGGGAGTTCACATCTTAGATGATCTCACCTGGACCACCAACATCACCTCCATCACCAAAAAGGCCCAGCAGCGCTTCTACTTCCTGGGACGCCTGAAACGGGCCAACCTTCCTCCTCCCATCCTCACCATGTTTTACAGGAGCACCATAGAGAGCATTCTGACCAGCTGCATCTCTCTATGGTTCATGCGAAGTCGGTGACCTCAGCCAGCAACATCGGTTGTTAATGCAGCAGCAAAGATCACCGTAAAATCTCTCCCTCTGCTACAGGACATTTTCCTCAAGCATCAGTAAAGCCTCCTCCATCATGCTTGACTCCTCACACCCCTCACATGGACTCTTTTCTCTCCTCCTATCCGGTGGACGCTATCACAGCATCGGGCCCAATCTTCCAGACTGCGAAATAGCGTTTTATCACAAGCCATGAAACTGACTCTCCCACTCTCTCACTACACACACCCACACCAACGGTAAACTGACTCTATTGCACTCCATATACCACTGCCTTTGTAATGCAGATGCTGCTCTATGGACAATCCTTACTCTCAATAATTCTGCTCGTTTTTACAAGCTGCTACCCTGGTCACTTGAAATTACTTCAAGGTCACTTTATTTTTTATTTTTTTTATTTTTTTTGCCTGTCCCATTTGGCTCTTTAACCATCAGAATTGTTGTCTGAAGGCCAAAAAAGATGCCTAGCAGTTTTATTTTACCAAATGGATCATCATGGGCTTGCCATATTAACAACCTTTATTTGTCACATACACAATCATACAGAGTACAACATGTAGTGAAATGCTTGTGTCCGAGCTGCAGACAGAGGCGGCGGTGCAGCGCAGGGAGCTGCTCCAGTCGGAAGAGGCAGAGGCGCAGCGTGGGGAGCTGCTCCAGCCGGGAGCGGCGGAGAAGCTGCGGGATAAGTCGGAGGTGCCCGTGCTAGGAGAGTCCGCGCCACCAAAACCCGAGGTCAGTGGGCTGAGCAGCGGGTCCTCACCTCCACCAGAGGCCAGCGCGTGGTGTTGTCCGGTGTGCTGGACGCCTGCCCAGCTGCCCTTGTGCCCCGGTTCACTGCCACGCCGGCTGCGCCGCCACTTGCCACATGGGTGTCCCCTGGTCCAGCTCCGGGGCTGCCATTGGAAACTCAGGCGACCCCCGGACCCACCTCATCACCAGCGCCGCTGGATGCGTGGGCGGCCACGAGAAGGGACACCTCCCTGCCGTTGGCCCAGCGGTCAGGTTCCGCTTCTGGGAGGGGGGGGGAGTAGATTCGGCCGGGTGGTACCCTGGCCTCAGTCAGGTGATGGGTGGTGTGTGGCGAGGCGTGGTTTGCGGTGCTGCTGCAGGTGTGTTTGACCCACTTGAGCAACATCTGCAATCACGCCTCGCGGGTTTAAAAGTTTGAAGTTGTGGTGTTGTTGGTGTGGGGAGCTGGCAGCGGGAAAGCTGCGGCTCGATGTATGTGTACAGCAATAAAAGATGCTTCAAACCATGAAAGTGTCGTCGGGTCTGCCGTGCCGTTATATTGTAAAAGGTCCCTACAATTTTAGAAAAAGAACCTCAACTAATTATCATTTATCAGCAAGCAGTTGGCAACAGTGTTAAAGAACTCTACATTTCACATTTCTACATGTTACATTACATTAGCACATTATTACCTGTGGTGGGGCGTGGTCTGCAGTGCCGTGCGGTCGCACCCGCATGGCATTCGCAATCACGCCTGCCGTATTAAAACACAGGGACTCAGGGGTTGGTTTGTGTTGTGGTGGCATGACAAATGTTGAATAAACATGGCTTAAAACACAGATCTGTGGTCCCGCCATGCCAGGACCGAGCCAGAGGGAGGAGCTAGCCCAGAGGGTGGCCAAAATGGTGGACACCCAGAGGAACCAGGCACCAGAAGAGCCAACTGGGGAGAATTGTGAAGCTAACGTCAATGCTCAAGGCCTGGACAACCCCGCCGCCATCATCCCCAATGGGGTATTCTGTCAGTGGGGAAGCAGTGGAGGAGCTGTGGGAGGCACCTCGGCAGCCAGAGGTGGGGGACAAGGTGCGCAGGAGTCTGCACCTGCCAGAGAAAAGGTAACAGCTGGGTGAAGGGCTGCTTCTGCCAGGAGCGGTGGAGGAGCCGCTCCAACCGGAGGCGGTGGATGAGGCACGTGGGGGTCACAACTGACCGGAGGAAGGGGAGCCGCTCTGGGAAGAACAGCTCCAGCCGGAAGAGGAGGAGCCAGAAGTCCCCTGTGCTTGGCCCATGGGCGAGCCGTGCGATGGCTGCGCGAAGTCTGAGGGCGGCATGCTGACTAGACCAGCCTTGCCGCCACCAGTCGATTCTGCCCAGGTGCCTGTGAGCAGGACCTCATGGCCATGCCTTGCTATGCTGCTTGCTATGCAGTTGGACCAGCTGGATGTGCGGGCAGCCACAAGAATGGACGCTTCCCCGTCGCTTGGCCAAGGGCTGGAGGCGCCGAAGGTTGGGGCCAAGTCTTGCTCCAGTTCGCGGGGGGGAGGGGAGTAGGTTTGCTCCTCGGCCTCAATCGGTCGATGGGGGGTATGTGGTGGGGCGTGGTCTGCGGTGCCGTGCGGTCGCACCTGTACGGTATTCGCAATCATGCCCACCGTGTTAAAACACAGGGACTCAGGGGTTATTGTGTGTTGCGGTGTTGTGACAAATGTTGAATAAAGATAGCTCAAAACACAGATCGCTGGTCCTGCCATGCCTTAATTCCACCACAACACCATAAAGAGAACAAACAAGACAAAACAAAAGCTGAGGTTCTGTGATCTGTCTAACGCTCCCATTTAAATCACATCTGTTGACCACTGTATTTACATCAGACATAATTCCTGACCTGTTCTTATCTAACTACAACTCGAGCTCTAAACAAAAATGCTAATCCTATGTTTTGGAGAGAAAGGGGAACTTTGTTGGAAAAAATGTACAAAAGTGAGCTTGAATGATGACTTTACTTTCTTTACCTTCTGAAGCACAGGATTGAGAATACTGACTGCTTTCTTATTTTGTCATCTTACCATATTTACTGATGGCTTTGACAATTGACAATTGATGGCTGTTGCTTGCATAAGGAGAAAAGTACTACATTAAGTGCCTTCCAGGGTTAATCCGTTATTTTTGGCAGTGGTAAGAACGGACTATTTGTAGTGGCAATTTTTGACCGGCCTAATGTAATAAGTGGTCTGGACTGGATGAGCAATCAACTTTGACAGGAGTGACATTTGGGTGGCTTCAATTTGCCTTTTCATAAAAGAAATAAACCATGACAGAAAGGGAAAATATAAGGTTGCACTGCACTCACACACCATAATTTTAAAAAGACATGCAGGAAAAACACGTTACATTTACATTCAAAAACTGTAAAAGCCAATCATATGCAATGAATAAACCTGTACACGGGACACCTTTAGAGGCTACACAACAAATTCAAAAATAAACATACTTTAAACTACATTATGAACTGGTATAGATTACTACAACCACATAATCATAGTATGCATAAGTCAACATATGAGAGAAAAAAAGCCACACTGCCGAGTGTAAGTGCAGAATCTCCTCAACACATTTCTAATTTTTTGCAATTTTCAAGTGAGATCATGCTTTAAATCTAGTTGCACAAACTGATGAATCATGATTTGCATAGGTTGATATGACCCAAAGCTATCTTGGTAGATGTTACACTCTATCAGCCTCTCAGCCCTAGTGGGGTCAGTGGCCTCCTCAGTCATGCTATGCTATAGGCTTGAATGTGGGTTTTACTGACAATGTGGGTGTTTAAATCTTTCATTACCAAGATGTTTTACTTAAATTTACTTAAGAGTATACCAAAACAGTTTAACTGAGAAGGCACAGTGTCAGGCACTTAATATGACAACTTGTTAATATGACAACAAAAACAAGCTGTGATCATGAATCTACCCCTTTTTTTTTTTGCCTCTGGCTCTGATATTTACATCAGTACATGTGCTATTTTAAGTTTTTTTTTTATATTATTAATTACTGTGTAACATGGGTTAATAATATATAATTAGTAGGAATATTTAATTTGCTATTTCATTTCAATAATGATGCATAATCTTATTTGGACAGTTAGGGTAAAAGACTGTCTAAAGATAGGCTAGGAGTTGGCTCTAATGTGATAATTAGTTGACTTGGCCATCTATGTCTTCTCAGTTTCACCACTGCTAAGTCTCCTTTGGATGTGTATTTAGAATGTGTGAAGAATTTGGACATAATATTGACATGACATGATGAGCCAATACAAAATCACATTTCTCTCTCAGAGCTGTGCTTTATATCTCAATCTTGTGGCTTGCAAAGTTATGATACTGCGACATTTTCTAATCCATTTCTAAGTTCACTAAGTCCTCTTCACTGAAAGATGATCTTTATCTATTTGTTTCATAGCTGGATTGCTATTATTTAAGCTCCAAGAAGTTTTTGGGAAATCACAGGCCCCAGGTTAGTAACTTTCCAAGCCTGGCTCAGTGCTTGTACTGCAGGGTAAGGAATGCAGTGGTTGTTTTAACATTACAATGGCCTGGCAGGATTCAGCTGCGGTAAACCACTTGGTCCCAGACACCCTCAGACATGCCCTGCAGGGTGCCTCCAACAGCGAGCCTCAGAGATTGGAGGCAATCAGAAATGTACAATAAGATATGTTTGACAATGTTCCCGAGAGAAGGTTCTGCTGAAAGAAAATCTGAAATGCACAGCAGGGCATCCCAGAAAGTGTTACACTGACACAAAATGTCATAGTGATACAAGTGAGCAATTTATGCACTGTTTCTTGCAAAACTGAAGAAATAGACTGTGCAGGCCATTTGATAAATGTTGTATTTTACAATAAACTAAACAAGTAAAGCATACAAGTAGCAGACGTCAAGGGTTTCTATCAAACACTGAAACAGCAACAAAAAAACAGCTTACAGATGTTCCTAAAATAATAAATTCACTCTGAGAGAATTTATTTGAATTATACCTCATGTTTGTGAATTTACCTTGAATCATATACAATATCATTTTGATTTTAACTTTACTGACCATTGTGTCAGCCTGTCACTCAATACTAATCTTACCCTATCTGTTAGTCTCAATTCCAAGTCCGTTATTTGCTGAAAACATTAATTTTATTTGGTCATTATACTGTATGTGCTCTTCTTTTTTTTTTAAACAAATGTGAAAACCATGCATTTATTGGATACTGCATCAACTGACTGTAAAAGAAAATGGGAAAACTAAATAGGAAAGCACCTTATACCTGCTTTCTTTCTAACGGCCATTAGGGGGCAACTTATCTGTTTGCAAAAGAAGTGTGATTCCGCGAAAGACCCGACCACATATTGCACACGTTGATACTTCTCACATTTTCAGGTGTGATCAGGGTGGTTTCAGAGCTCATCACAGTATAGAAATAGCTTTAGAGAAGGTTGCAAATGATCTTCTTATGGCCTCTGACAATGGACTAATTTCTGTGCTTGTCCTGCTAGAAGTATTTAAGTTATTAAGGAACTGTGTTGCTTTGGTTTGAATCATATCTAATAGACTTCAATTTACACATGTAAATGGAGAGTCCTCTTCACATACTAAGGTTAATTATGGAGTTCCACAGGGTTCAGTGCTTGAACCCATTCTATTTAAATTATACATGCTGCCAGTATTATTAGAAGGCAAAGCATACATTTTCCCTGCTATGCAGATGATACCTAGCTTTTTCTATCCTTTGAGGTCATCCAAGACCTGGATGACCTCGGATTCTTTGCTTCTAAATTCAGATAAATTTTAGGTTACTATACTCAGCCCTAAAAATCTCAGCAATGTGGTATCTATGTTATGGCATTGTTTATAACATGCTTTTGTAAATAATGGGAATAATAATTAACAGAAAAAAATATTATTGTCATAATTATTGTACTTGTAGAATGAGATTGTAGCTACAGGCAGTGGAAATTAGTCATTTGAGAGAGCCTCAGAGTAGAGCTGCTAGTCCTCCACATTGAAAGGAGCCAGCTGAGGTGGTTCAGGCATCTGACAAGGAAATGACCAGGATTTGTTGGAAAGATTAGATCTCGTGGTTGGCCTGGGGGAATGGCTTGGTCTTCCCCCAGATGAGCTGGAAAGTGGCTGAGGTGGAGATCTGAGTGGAAGAGGATGGATAGATTTGGAGATAGTGTTGGGGTGTCACCAGCAGTGTTGGGCAAGTTACTATGAAAGAGTAATGAATTACTTACTAGTTACTTCTTCAAAAAAGTAACTGAGTTAGTATCTGAGTTACAAGATTCTAAAAGTAATTAATTACTAGAAAAGTAACTATTGCATTACTTTAAAAATATGTTTAACCCTCTGGGGTCCAGGGTATAATTGGCCATTTCTGACTACTTTTGATTTGAGCTCTACATTTTACCTTTAAAAACTATTTACTTTGCCTTGTTTGGTTCTTTTCAGCACAACCTCACGTGTCTGAATTTAAGGAGATGTTTTTAATTTGATATACTGTAATAACACAATTGATCTAAAATCAGACAAAAAACATAAAATCTGAGTAGAAAAAGTTATATTTTTACCGTAACAACCACAAACATGTTTATTCAATCATATTTCAAAACTTAAAATGTAAATATAAATTGTCAATTTTAAAATCCTATTCACAAGATTTACATAACAATCAGGTGTTCTGCATTAAATAAGATGCCACACAAATTATTTGTGCTGCTCCAAAAAAATAATTTCCGTCCACTAAAAAGGAGAAAATCACAAGCCTGATACCTGCAGGTCTGATAGCAGGAGGTGTAGCACTCCTCCTATTTTCTACCTGGACACAGCAGTCGCCTCATTGTTCTGACACACAACACAGAACTAGACACTGCACTACACACCAACTCCACTAGACAACACACTATCTACACACTCCAAACACGCTAAATGTCACAAATCTCTCACATCTCAAAACTCGCTCACTCTCTTTTCTGCTCTCTCTCTTTCGCCATCACTCCTAAAACTTCCCCCTCTTCCTAAACAACCAAATGTCATGTTATATAATTTTTTGATTGGTCGACATTGTACATTTTTCCACCAACACAAATGGGATGGTTTTTGTTAATAAGTAGAGAATACTTGCTTAGACAGTAAACGTGACGAAAGTATTCAGGTAAAAACACGTATATATTGTTTATCATGACTCTAGTTTTACGTGGCCTATCAGCACAATTTAAAAACTGTGTAAGTGGTCATGTGATTGGCTTACCATGACTACTTTATTCTTCCTCAGTCAAACAGAAGCACTCATGCGATTATTTTGCCCCCTTAGCTTCAGGTGTTGTGCTAGAAAGTGATTGCCATCTGCGGGAGCGTGCAGCTGCTTAATTCAATTCAATTCAATTTTATTTATATATACAGCTTCAACCGTCTGTTTGTTGAAAAATAGTAATGCGACCACACCAAATTTTCTTGTTCGTAAAGGTAACGGCATTGTAACGATAGAAATGGTAATTAGATTACTCATTACTGAAAAAACTAACGCCTTTAGTAACGCCGTTACTCCCATCACTGGTCACCAGTGATGACTTTGATTTCAAGAATTTAAGAGGTAGCTACCTTGTTTGTGATGGTGTGTCCTAATATAAAAATATATAAAAACAACTCTTCGCTATGCACGGTTTATGTTGTGTTGTAGATGCAATCATACTGATCAGCCTGCAGAAAAATATTGATAATCTTCAGTTTAATTTCTTATTTAATTCCTCTGACTCTCTGTGATCTTTCTTTGTCTAAAGCAGCATAGAATTCCTCCTCCTTGCAATCTGCAGGACAATCTGCAGATACCATCACTGTCCAGGACTTCTCCATCTGAAATGTACACAAGAAGAATGAGAAAGATGCAGCAAAAAAGAAGAAGAAAAAAAGAGCAATAGCTAGTATTATGAAAGCGTTTCCTCAGCAGTTTTATTAAAGCTCTTCTTTATAAGCATTCAGTCTGAGGATGTTGGGCTTTCTTTCTCTGTCGTTTTTTGTGTTTGTTTAGCCTCCTCCTTCCTCAAGCCATTCCTCCCCAGCCACAATACAAGCCTGTTTACTCTCCAGAGAAGTCGAAGATGTTCAGAGGTCCAATTTTCAGATTCCAGTACAAATGATATGGTGGCTGCAAAGGAAAAAAAGAGAAAGGGGGAAAAAAAGAGACTCCTTTTCTCTGCCTCTCTGTTCTCTCGTCTTCTCTCTGCCACGATGTTGCAGTTATGCTGTCAGTAACAAAACACAGAGCTGATGAATGATTGATGAAAGCCCAGCTAGTGACATATAAAATCGCATTCTCGTGGGCACAAAATGAGCAAACTAAAGTAACCAACGGACTGCTTTTTTGAAACGTGGAGCATTCTGCGTAGAGTGTGTCTCGACAAACGAGTGTTGATATGAATAACTGGACAAAGATTGTAGCTTCAGTTATGTAAACATGTCGTTGAGGAAATGAAACAAAAGGCAAAACCAGAGTTTCACACATTTCCACAACGACATGTTTTCCCAGTTGCATTTATTGTGATTAAGATGCATAGTTGCTGCCTTGATTGCTTTGGTGACATTGCATATAAAATTGCTGGGCTGGACCCAGGGGTTCACTTCTTGGGTTTTGTTAAATGCTACAAAGAGTATGTGCCACAAACAAGTCTGTTAGTTTCAGTTACTGAGTTACAAAGTTTAGCTTAGATACAAAGTTATAGTTCTTAAAAAGCGAGATTGTGTGGTGTAAAAAGTCAATAATGTGCGTTAAAGAAAGATTGTCTGTTAAGCAGATGTGAGTCTGCTGGTTAGACACATAATCTGGTGTTCCAGTTTCAACTAGTCCTCCTGACTAATTTCCTGAATTGTGCTTAACACAATGAATGACAACAGGATGTAAATGAAAAATAAGGATTAAAATGTTTTCATCGTCTCATTTCAGCTGAGTGTGAGTCCTAATATTGTTATTTACAGCCACACTAACGTCTCAATTCTTTCTCTCTTTTCTGTCTTTCCACAGAGCTGAAAAAAGAAGTCCTCGCACACACACACTTGGCTGTGTGTGGAGTGGTGCTGACAGAGAGAGATGAAGTGAAGTAACATTAATGGAGTTGGCGAGAACACGCTATGTCGCCATACGTGCAGTAAAAGCTTCCAAACATTGAACATAATGAGAGCGGTAAAGGCTTTTCAGTCAAGTCAGCTGACTTGACCACGGTTTCTGGTTAAATTAAGAATTATTGCAAACTTACTACATAACAAGTGTTCTTTTTTTGTACCTTGTATGGGACAGAGAGACAGTGGTTAGTACTGTCACTTCACACCAAGAAGGTTTGTGGTTCGAAGCCTGGCTGGGGCCTTTCCTGTGTTCGCTTTGCATGTTCTTCTTGTGTGCATGGGTTTCCTCTGAGTACTCTGGCTTCCTCCCACAGACCACAGTCCAAAGACATGTTAGGCTGATAGTTTATTCTAAACTGGTTGTGGATAAAGAGCTTTATGTGTTAAGAAGAAGGTGTATGTATGTATGGTTAAAACGCTTTGAGTTATTATTAATGCTGGGAAAGTTCATTATGCACCACAACTTTAGGTTCTGGTGTGAGATTTGAGTACTTTTTACAGCCCACAGCCACCTCCAGTTAACCCTAATTCATTTCACTCATGTGGCTCTTCATTTATTAAAAGAAGAATGTTGCATGTGGATGATATCCAAGCAACAATTGTTTTGCGTAAAAAAGGGGAAATCCTTCTTAGCTTCGGAGTTTTCAGTCTATAAAAACTTATTTTGCACTGGTACATTTCAGGAACTGTGTGTGACTGTCTCTCGTTTTTTAGATGTTTGATTTCTGAAAACTGAAGAATTGTACTTGGCTGTAAAAATGTGAGGTCTAACTAGATACTTATTCTGGACGGCATTACCTTGGCCTTATGTAACACTGAGGAATCTTGGAGTCATGTCTGATCAGAATATGTCCTTCAACATGGATATATAGGACTGCTTTCTTGCAATACATCTAAAATTAGAAACATCTTGTCTCAGTGAAGAACTAGTTTATGCACTTATTGTTTCTACGCTGGACTATTGCAGTTCATTATTGTTACATTGTCCTAAAAGGGGCTGCAAATAAAAAAAAGAGAGAATTTTAAGTATCGCAACACTGTATCACCCCAATAGAGCACTTTGGTCTCAGACACTGCTGCCCTACTTGTGGATCCTAGGACATATAAAAGCAGAATGGGAGGCAGATCCTTCAGCTTTCAGGCCCGGCTCTGTGGAACCAGCTCCCATTCACACACATGTAATCTGTCTTGCCTCTAGTGATATCCATTCCTCTTTGTTCAAGAATACCTCCACCTTCTCCCTACTCTCACTATAGATTACAGTGTCATCTTGGAACATCATAGTCCACAGAGACTACTGCCTGACCTCATCTGTCAGCCTGTCCATCACCACAGCAAACAGCAAGGAGGTCAGAGCTGATCCCTGATGCAATCCTACCACCACCTTGAAGCACTCAGTCACTCAGACTGCACGCCTCATACAAGCTGTCTTCATACATGTCCTGCACCATGCTAACATGCTCTACTGCTACTCCTGATTTATACAATACTGCAGTTCTTTTTGGCACCATATCAGTTCTGATCAACCTAAACAAACCGTGTTTGAATACAGTCTTATATTAAGAAAAATACAATACATGAAGCAGATTTATTAAAACTTAGTGCACGAGTCTGAAAGCCTACTTCATTACTGTTGTTTGAAATGACATTATAATAGAACATGACATTCAAACAATCCTCACTACATATCTATGGGAGAATTGCTCAGCACTTTCAGCTATAGCAGTAGATATATTTACTTGTTATCGTAACTGTATAGATTACCGTAGGTGTAGAGTCCATTTTTCATAAATTATTGTGCCAGATTTTCCATTGCCACAATCCCCATATAAATGCTCAAAGATGGCTCCTAAATGTCAATAAACCATAACCCATAAATGCAGGAGTAGCTTCAATGCTGAAATAGTACACTTCTGCATTTTTGCTCATGCATCTAAGCTATGTGTATGTGGTGTGTGTTTGCACTATACAGTAACCACACAGCACATCTGCTAAGCTGTAACAGATACTGGTGACTGCTGAAATCGGCTGCCCACATAATCCAGGGCTCTGTAGAGGGGATCATCTGTTGGACTGTGATCTTCTTTCCCCACTTTGTCTAGAACCCAGTTTAGGGTAAAATAACTGTACACAGGTATTTTACTCTAAATGTAGATTGTCTCTGGTTCTTTGTTTTTTTTTAATTTGTTTTCCATCATTTGTGTTCAGGCTGTGAAAAACGATTGCATAAATAAGCGTGCATCCAAGCGTGCGTTTATATGACAGACGCAACGCAGCACAGATCAGCAGATGGAGACAGAAAAGCTGAGAAATCGAATGATGAAAGCCTCTTTTGTTCTCCACTGAATTAACTATCCACAGTTTGCTTCTTCTCTGTTGTTGCTTCTTTCTCTCTATGGTGGATGCCAACAGAGGAATCGGGCAGTACAGTATTGTCATTCTTCTTCTAGTCTCACACAAGCACACAAACTTTATCTTGCTGTAGGGGACTGAATAGAAACCATAGAGAAACAAAGGCAGGAAAAAGTTTCCCTGACAAGAACCGCAATCACCATCTTCTCCACACGAAGCAAATGGAAACCAGATGCTGAACGTATATTGTATAATAATGGCAGGATCTCTGTATGAAAAAGGAGGAAAGAAATGTGTTGCCATCATGGCAGCATTTCAGGATGTAATTTACTGCTTCTTTCTTTTTAATTACTTGAATAGCTGGGTTTCTGTGCTGTTGCAACTGAGCCCATACTGTGTTTAGAACAAGGAGGTGATGGCTTTCTAATCAGTCTCAGTCAGCACTTTGATTTAAGTTACATTTTATGTTTGCTGTTTTGTGCGGTGATTTAATTCAAAATAAAAACCAAGAAGACAAAAACATTTAATGAAACTACAAAGTAAATGTGTAAATGTTGCTTTGTTGGCCGTTTAGAGTAATTAATGTCCATAGAGCTAAAATGGCTAAAAAACATGAAACTTTGCCCAATCCTCTCTGTTGCCAATAATATATGCATGCTTCCGAGTGTCTTGCCTGTTTCTTTCTTTAGCCACCAATACCAACAATGAGCAACACTTGCTAACGGCAGCATTGGTTGGCTAATTTTAAACCCCAGCAAGTAGTTTGGCTTCACACAGCTTCTGCGGCCCCCAATCTTTTTTGCACCAGGAATCGGTTTATGCCCAACAATATTTTAATTGACCGGCCTTTACGGTGTCGCGGATAAAGACAACAAAATAAAATCAGTACCATTAGCAAAAAAAAAGAAAAAAAAAGAACATTTATTCGTAACACACAGGAAAAGACCCAGGGAAACTGAGTTAACAATAAATATTAAGGATAAAAACCAATAAAAACCCTGAAAACCATAAATTTCACACATGGGCCTAAACTCTCCCGGCCCGGTACTAAACGACTCACGAACCGGTACCGGTCCCTTGCCTGGGGGTTGGGGACCGTTGCCATAGACGTCTATTGGTAAATGTCCTGATGTCGTGATGTTTCTTAATGAGTTTAATCTCAGTCACTTTTTAAAAATTTGAATAAAGCATTAAGTCCAGTTTGGAAATTTTGGTAATTTTAAATGTCAGAAAGGAGGATTATAGATAATCTGCTTATTGATGACCTATTATTAAAAAGTTTTAATCTTGTTCCATCAGTTTTAAAAAGACCACATTGTGATGGCAAGTGCTTATGTCAGGACTTCATAGTAGGACTTACCAAACCAACAGAATGTGTTGAGATAGGTTTTAAAACAATTTGTCTGTACTAGTAGGTAAGCTAACATTAGCCAGAAGAAAGACTGACTGAGCCAGTATAACCAAATGAAAATATTACAAAGGGTGGAAAGCTTATATTAAAGCGAGAATTTAATTAATGGAGGTATGTTTGGTTTTGTGGATGAAATTATATGTGGCACTGTTTGTTTTTTTGACTAATGATAGCTAATACTAGCTTTCCTGCTAACCCAGACATATTGAATGCTATTTTTCAGGCCAAATGCTGCGAATCAATAAGCACATTTACTTCTTTCAATCTTCCAGGGATGATCAAGTAAATTAGTTATCCAATTTCAAATTACATCAAATTGCATCATAGCAAAGTTAAAGCTATCTGATTAACCACTTATTAACCACACATTATTTGCTCAGGTTATATGATGAACTTATATTAAAGTGGAAATGCTAACCAAGCTCTAGACTGCCCCACCATTTAGAGCTAAATTCAGCTGAATGTAGTGCAAGTGTACATGAAGAAAAGCATGTTTATTTGATTTTTCCCCCTTATCTAGCATGCAGATACCTGAAGAATCTTTGTAACACAAGTTGTGACATACAGTAATTGTAATTACTGAATTTAGTGCAGTAACACATTACTGCGTTACTGAAAAAAATTCATGTGATTATTCCAAACACTGGCACATCACTCATAAACTTCCCATCATCCTTCACACCACCTTCAGCACCTTTAACTGCAGGGTGGAAATGTTTGACCAAGGCGTCAAAATCAGTCTATGAACATCAACCTGGGAGGCCATGTGCTGTAAACCCACAAAGTCATCTATTAACCTGAAGAACAGGGGAGTGAGTAAATCCTGTTTGGGATTTATAGGGCATGGCAGGACACACTCTATGAGAACTGGACCTTCACATGGGGCAAATGATATGGCCATTATTCCTGCTGCCACACACACACACAGATTGTCAGATTGCTACAAATCCAAACTATACTGCTTTGTTTCTCACAATGAGCTCGTTTGTTGTAAGCATTTGGGTTTGATAATATTAGTAATGTTGTGTAGAGTGTGTAGGTGTATGCGTAAATATACAGCCAAATAAGAACGCCACACTGAAGCTAATTGTGGCGCCAATAAATATTTTGCTGGCATGGTTCCACCATTTTCTTCCTCCTTTTCTTGGGGCACGTTTACACATAATGTTACTCTGAGCCCATGTGAGCTGCAAAGTACATAGTATATAAAACTAACCGCTATTTTGTTTAGCGTGCCCCAAAGTTTTACAGTAAACCCTACAGTCTGCAACTGTAATAAAATCTTTGATAACAGAACCAAAGCCGCAAACCTTATGTGCAAACTCTACTCAGTGTCTCTGGCTGTTTACTAAGTCATTTATCTTAATCTGCTGTGCAACAGTTACACTTTGTTTAAAAGGAATCTCATCCTAAGCCACATCGTTT
Source organism: Hemichromis elongatus (assembly GCA_015108515.1). NCBI lineage: Eukaryota > Metazoa > Chordata > Actinopteri > Cichliformes > Cichlidae > Hemichromis > Hemichromis elongatus. The sequence continues at coordinate 17,780 of VUQR01031982.1, forward strand.
TCAGCAGCATGCTATGTACACAATAGTATATGACCCACTGTCTCAGTAAATAATGTTTATTTTTCTGTTAGGTAAAAATACAAGTGTATTTGAAACACAGGCTAAAGAAGTATAGAACTGTTCAATTCAATTCAGTTTTATTTATAGAGCACCAAATCACAATAACAGTTGCCTCAAATTTATTGTAAAAACCCTTCAGTAATACAGAGAGCCTCTCATCAATCAGACGACCCCTTATAAGCAAGCAACTAGTGACAGTGGGAAGAAAAAACTCCCTTTTAACAGGAAGAAACCTCTGGCTCGGGGAGGGGCAGCCACCTGCCACAACTAGTGAGAAGAAGCTGTGAGGCACAAGGTGGTGGTGGTGGGGGGTTGATTCGTTCATGCTAAGATCCAGCACAGGAAGGGAGGGGGTGAGTGAGTGAGTGAGTAAGCGAGTGATTCGTTCATGCTATGATTCAGCACAGGAAGGGAGGGGGTGAGTAATTCAAATGTGCTGTTAGCATGTTAGCAGAGCGATGCTACTGTGAACTGATGAGCTATTGCCTTGATGTGAGTTTTCTACTCAGGGTTTTTTCTTCCAGTCTAGAGCAAAAATGTTTTTGTTAGGAAACTGGCTGTTGTTTTTTCCACAATTCTAATAATAAGGTAGATATAGTTCTACTAATTAAATTAGTTTTCTAACATTAACAGGGATAAGTCAGTAAATGAGTCAGTTGGGCTTGTGAATCAAGATTCACGAGTCAGTAAAGTTATTTTCTAGTATTGAGCGATTTATGATTCGCACATCACTAGCCACAGCCAGTTTGAGGGACAGAAAAAGAACACAGGACCAAAGACACACTGTGGAACGGATTAATACTAACTCATGATTAAAAGCAGATTGATAAATAAACAGAGTGATAGAGAGTGAGTAAATAAGAAATGCTAAGTGCATCATTGGGGGTTCCCAGAAGCTTTGGCCTCTTACAGTTTAAATGAGGGAGGATGTTGTTGTACGGAATGTGCAGATGTGCAGTGGGAACGAAAAGGGAGATAAGTAGTGAGAGTATTGCCTGGGTTGATTGTGCGTTGATCCATTGGTAATGCCTCAGGGCTCCAGTAGGTGGATTTGCACGTCTCCTGCTTCATTCAGTAGAGATTGAAAATGTGACGTCATTTCTGGGGTAAAACCGCAAAGGATTGTAGGTACGAGTGGCAAGCTGTACAAGTGCAAGCAGGTTTATCTTAACATAATTGTTGTAGGTTACAAATAAGTCTTATATTGATTAGAATTGAATTCGTTTCGCTATGCTGCTTTGTTTACTGTGGCTTTGCGGGCTAATGTTTGTTGTGTTTTGTAGGAAAACCAGCCGACAAAATGCTGGAATACGATCCAGACTGGGCACCCTCTATCAACCTGGATCACACCGTGTTTAAAGCTGCTACCACAGCGAGATTTGATCGGTTAAGAGAGAGTGAGAGAGATCAAAACAGCCACGAAAAGTCACGCATATATGTGCCCAGGTGTTGTATTGAAGCAATCAAGTGATGAATAACTGTTTTCCAGTATGTTGTTTTGCAGTGGTTATTTTTTTTTGTATTATTGATTTGTTTTTCACCGAAGCAGCTAATAAAGCATCATGGAATACAATTTTGCCTCTTTCTTGTAAGATTCTGTAATAGAATGAAACAATAATGCCAGTTATAAATAAAGACAAATTGAATGAATTACGAAACACTTATTTTATTTCTATCAGATCTGAAAATGTTGCGTAATACTACAACATGAAACAACAAATAGATTGTGTTGGCCTACAGGAGATCAAGAAAAAAATGTAACAACAGCTGTGAAATGGAATAGTCCAAATCACCAAAGTAAACTGGACCTGGGCTTGTTGCAGGGATCTGAAGTTACTAAACATTTTGTGAGTGTATGCACTCACACTTAGGACCATATAATAATAATAAATATGTGCGTGATGAAAGTTGGGCAGCACGCTAACATCCTTACTCCACTCTGTATGCTCATATGGGTCTAACCCTTTCACTCTTTTGATTTTTTGCCCTTTTTTTTTTTTGCCTTTTCGTCAAGTCTGTCTTTGTACAGACCTGCTCTGTTCTCCGTCGTTTTGTACATAACTGTTTTTGGGGCAAATAAAATGCAAGTTGGGATAAAAACCGCAGAATGAATGGTTATCGGTGCTGGAAATGCTAGCGCTTGACGCAGTGTTTTGAGTTTTGCTGCCACTCGTACCTACAATGCAATGCGCGAAAGTCACATGGTCTGTCAATCTCTATACAGACAAGTAAGAGCGAGAGCTGCGTGTCCATGTCATTCTTTGACCTCTCCTCACTATTTCCCCTGTTTAAGGTAATTGCCATCCACAGAACTGTATATTGCCATATTGTGTCATGATTTTCCTGTTACTGTCAGTATATGTTAACTACTGAAAGACATACAGCACTATAAGTATTATTTTGTTACTTTGGAAGTTAGTGAACTGTGTCAGCTAATATATGTAAGTTAAAAAGATGTTTTCGTCCAATGTTAAAGTAAATGTTATCTAAAGTGTTCTCATAAGCTCATACAGAGAATAATGGTGACTTAGTTTGGAAACTGTTGTCCTGAGACTGAGTACACCCATAAGAAAAGAATATTGTTTTGGTTACGTTGTTTCTGAATCTTAATACAGATGAGTGAGAGTGAGAGCGAGAGCTGCGTATGTCATTCTTTCACCTCTCCTCACTGTTTAAGGACACAACATAAGCCTAATCTTAAAAGTAGAGAGGGTGTCTGTCCCTGAAATCCACACTGAGAGGTGATTCAACAGATTCATTAGAATTAGAGCCCTTCCTGTAAACATAGGTGTCAGTTCCTGCTTGCCCCAATGTCCTGCAGTGGAAATATGGCTGCACATATCCACAATTATGAGGCCAAATACAATATCTGTTGTATTTTCTTGTAAACCTTGAAATGATCATATAGTTTGAGGATTTTGAAACAGTATACACTTGGCACTAATTCAATGTCAGCAGTCAGTGTTAAGGATAATTTGTGGCGTTAACAAAGCTAATTATTTGTACAAAAGCTTATATTTAATTCCACTAAAGCAGGATTTGAATGATACTCATGCCTGGGCCTCAAGTTTTAACCAGAACGTAACTTCCAATAAGAACACATCTTCAGAGGTCAGTCTAAACAAAAGGGTCAAATCTGTGTCAAATCTATGGTTAGACTAAAGGTTTGAAACAAAGTCCTTCTCCAAGCAAATGTTCCCCCTGTGCAAGTGTCTTGTTATCACCTCAGGGGTTGACCTAAGTTAACAAATTTTAATGATCACTGTGACGAAAGTACTGAATCTCACCAGTCATATAAGATGTTTTTTTTGTTTTTTGTTTTTTTAAAAAGACACATTAAAAAGCTTGTATAAAAACCCCCAAAACATTTCACTCTAGTTTTTCCACTATGGAATTTCTGCAGGAGGCTATATATTTTTTACCACCTTTTTAGTCATTGCCTTAGAAGAAGTCCGATGCAAACAGAAGCCAGAAAGTAGTGCCACTGATGTTCCGGTGCACTGACCTGTTAGTGAGGAGGCGTTTTGTGTGCTCCCTGCTCCACTCAGGCAGCTCCCTCATCTAACACCACATTATTTCCTGTGGTTCCTGTTTTCTGCTGTGAGAGACAAGACAACTGTGGAAAACATTCTCCCAAAAATGTCTTAAGTTCACATGTGAAAACCACGTAATGAGACAACAAGATCAAACACTGGATTGTTTTGATTACTCTGGAGTTGGTTTCCTGCACTCAGTTTACTTCACCTTGACCAAAGAATAATAAGGCTCCATTCTTGGGAGATATACTTCACCCATCGGTCTGTATCTCTGCGATCAAACAGACTTCAACTTTGCAGGCCTACAAAAGGAACATGCCGTCTAAGCACATTTTTCCTCTCAGTCACATCATCATCATTTTGACATCAAAGCTTGCTCAGGTTTTGTACAGTTTTGTTCACGCAGCTTGAGTGCAAGCTGTCATTAAAGCTAAAAGCAACAATCAAACACTGCCCAAAAGTATCTGCTTATCTGCATTTTATAGAAATTTTCTCAAATTTCTTCTTTCTCGAAATTGCTAAGCCGATATTATCATTTGTAACAAAAAAAAAAAGTCTGTTAAATTCAAAACATATGCAAAATAGACGTATCATCATTAGTGGTCTCTGACTTTGGACCCCACTGCATATATCCAAAACTCAGAGAGGCCAACAATAATAGCTCAATTATCTCCGAGGAGAACTATTTCCACAAACTTGAACACAGGAAATGTTTCCAAATCCGGTAGAGTATGTGAGCTTTTGGGAGGTCTTTTGCCAGTAGAGCAGTTTGATTGAAAGAGTGAGCATGGCTTTTGGTTTTTCACAAAGCAATTCATTCATCATTCATCTGCCTCATTTTATGTTATTACTTTAGTTATCTCCTTAGCCTCTTTAATTTTACATTTTCATGTCTCACAATAATTTTTATTCCCGTCATGTGCTATGAGTCAGTATAGAATAGAATAGAATAGAATAGAATACAATAATCCTTTAATTGTCCCACAAAGGGAAATTTGGGTGCAACAGCAGCAAGAACGACACATGTACAAACAAACAGTACACAAGACACAGAACAGAGACATACCCAATTTTTACATATTTACATGAAGGACAATGGTTACCAAAAACTGAGTACCATACTGTTATTAGATTAATAAATTAAATACAGATAAGATAAGAGGCCACCCTGGTTGTAGTGTGAATTGGTTGATAAAATAGTATCAACCGATAGTGCAAGTTACAGCGCTGATGTAAACATCTATGTTGGGGGGAGCAGTTCTGATTGTACAGTCTGACAGCTGCAGGGAGGAAGGACCTGCGGAAACGCTCCTTCGTGCATCGAGGATGCAGCAGTCTGTCACTGAAGGAGCTCTGCAGTTCAGCAACATTCACGTGCATGGGGTGGGAGACTCTGTCCATCAGAGATGTTATTTTGGCCAGAGTCCTTCTGTCTCCCACCACCTGCACTGGGTCCAGGGTGCATCCCAGGACAGAGCTGGCCTTCCTGATCAGTTTATCCATCCTCTTCCTCTCGGCTGCCGATAGACTGCTGCTCCAACATACCACACTGTAGAAAATGACTGATGCCACTACTGTGTCATAGAAGGTCTTCAAAAGCGCTCCCTGAACTCCAAAAGACCTCAGTCGCCTCAGCAGGTAGAGTCTGCTCTGACCCTTCCTGTAAAGAGCATCAGTGTTGTGGCTCCAGTCCAGTTTATTATTTAGGTGAACACCCAGGTACTTATAAGAGTCCACTATCTCAATGTCCACTCCCTGGATGTTTACCGGTGTCAGTG
>VUQR01031983.1:0-14262 GCA_015108515.1 Hemichromis elongatus
ATCATCACTGCAAAAACTCAAAATCTTACCAAGTATATTTATCTTATTTCTAGTCGAAATATCTCATTAAACTTAAAATAAGACACATTTAGCTACGAAGTAGCATTTCAGTGAGATATATGAACTTGTTTTTAGACAGTGCATCTTAAAACTAGAGAATTTTCACTTGTTCCATTGGCAGATTGTTTCACTTAGTACAAGATACTTTTGCTTGAAATAAGTGCAAAAATCGGCCAATGGAACAGTGAAAATTCTCTATTTTTAAGATGCACTGTCTAAAAACAAGTTCATATATCTCACTGAAATGCTACTTTGTAGCTAAATGTGTCTTAATATAAGTTTAATGAGATATTTTTACTAGAAATAAGATAAATATACTTGGAAAGATTTTTAATTTTTGCAATGCATTTCAGTTCTTGACACTTGCAAACCCTGTGATAGCGTTGTATATCCATCTCCTGCTTTGTGAGCATCAACGATTCTGATTTTCTTTGTTTTTGGCATGACAGCTCAAATCCTTGTTGAATACTTTATACCGAAAGTTTTGACTTCATAAGCTTTGAGCATTATAGTTTCTTACAAGCCCTCGTTATGTTAAAAAAGCACTTGGAAGATTTTGACAAAAACTTGTAGGTATTATATTGTTGGCTGGCTGAAGATGGTTCTGGCCTTGGGCACATGAGCACAGATGAGTCAGCGTTGTATCTGCATTTCAACTATTTTTTTTTTTTTTATACTTGAAATGTTTTTGAATCTAAACCAGAAATGACATCATGTCCAACAAGTCGCTAGCTGACTGGGCAGCATACATTGCAGTTATTAAAAATAAAGGTCTCGATAAGTGTCAGTATAGAAAAAGTGTAGCTTAAACCTTTTCAAAACCATTTGAAACAGTTCTTGGCTCCCTCTAAGACCTTCGTCGTAAACCTTATAGAGACAGAACCTCTGTGACTGCTCCCTCCTGCTCCAGCAAGCTCTTGATCGTTTTCTGCCTTGATCCCCAGCATGTGTCTGATGAGGTGGCAAAAACAAGTCTAAAATCTGGACTTAAGCCAGCTCTCTTCTCTCTCTCAGCTCTCTTCTTTTCCTCCAGCTTTAGCACAAAATGCTGGCATTTTTCTTACATGGAGTAATCCTGGTGATGCTCTCGTCATCTGTGCCATGTTTTGTCAGAATCACAATCAACTCGGTCAAGTAATGCTTTTGTTACTTAGATGTATGGAAACAAAACATGAGTTAGACAGAGTCACTGATGCTCAATAAACAGTAACCCGTACCAAGGGAATGTGTCATTATAACCAGTATCGTACATAGCAGTTGTCCATGTATTTGTTGTTGTGCATCTAAATTTAAAAAACAGCAGTGTGGATCAGTAATATGTGAGCGAATACAGTCTGTTTCTCTGTCTGTCTGTATATTTTATATACAGTATATTTAAATAAAAAAAATAATAATAATTTTGCTTGTTTTAAATCCTTTTTTCTGAAATATGCCTTCATTTATAAATGGCCTGTATTTGCTACATTTGCTACAAGCTACATTGTAGCCACAGCTGCCCTGGGGCGCACTTTTAATACAGATAATTAGATATGATTGCATGCTTTTCATGCAGTAATATAAGACACCAGCAAATATATAGCATCACAATTGACAGTCTTAAAAAGTCATATATAAAACCATTACTTCTAAGTAATGCTGCTAAAGGTGGTTCTACCATCCACTGAGTCATGGGGTGTATTTAGTTTTTCACACACTGCTTCTGCATTTTTTGCCCAAGTTTATGTTACATAAATAACGACACACTGTAATATGTTATGTGTTGTTGTACATCTGTGGTTGAACTTATATTTTTTTAGACCCAGTAAACACCAGATCATTTTTATTATGTCCTGACACCTAAAACCTTAGAAATGTTAGTGTGTGGGGGGTTGAATGGTTTCTCTCTGTGCTCACAGCAGTACACTCAGACACAAAAAAACTCATCTAAGCTGGCAGCAGAGATGTTTCTATGCATTCCTACGGCAGCAAGCCTTCTCTCCAGAGCGCCGTTTGTGCTGTAATTGCTCAGATCAATGGCACTTACGCCCTCCTCCTCCTCTCATCCCAATTCACACAAACATTCATACTCATACTAACAGAGTAGCAAGTGTACACAGTCAGGCTCTGGCAGACACTGGGGGAAGCATGCAAAATGACACAAACGCTCGCATAAACGCGCATATATATGAAACAAACAATGGTGCAGATAATGATTTTCTTGTCTCTTTGTGTGTGACATGGTTGCAGTTTTGTAATTTTCCATCAAATTAAAGAAAAACTAAAAGTCCTTCAGAGAAGCACACACACACACATACACAAACACACACACACACACACAGATATGATTACAGAGTGGAGTGCATTGCATTAGAGATAATCATGTTTACAGTTGTCAACTTTCTCCTCTCTGCTCATGCACCGCAAACAATAACCTCTACCTCATTAGACTGTGTGTGTTTGTGTGTTGTTTATTTGCCTGTGTGAATCAGTGTGTGCAACATGGTAGCATTAACCTCTGTCTGTCATTTTCCTCTCTGACTCATATCTATTCTCATCTAATTCAATCTGACTCCATGATAAGCAGCATGTGTGTGGAGTGTGGTCTGTCCATCGAATGATCTGCCTTATCTGTTTCCCTTTAGCCTGTTTTTCTCTCTTTCAACTCTTAATTTACCATAGAAATCATTTGTTACATTCTTAATCACACTAACATTTAAAGGGTTGTGCTCTTTTGCTCTCTTTTCCTCTTCTCAGTGCTCTTGTGATTAATCAGAGTAACATTGTCATTGACGATAGTTAACTCAAGTTTGGGGCTTGATTTGGATTGAGGCACATTGACTCACATCTTGGACTTGTATGCTTGTCAGTAAACCTGTTTAATTCTGGGTTTTCTACTTCCACAGATCCTCTTCATAGCTGCCATTTTTTTCTCTTTACTAATTCTCTGCACTTTTTCTAACTTTGCTTAATCCATCCTCCTCACTCTCTCTCATTTTCTTCCCTCATCAGCTCCTGAAAGTGTTCCTTCCATCTTCTCAATAAACTTGAGTCACTTGTTAGCATATTTCCATCTCTGTCCTTAATTGCTCTGACCTGCTGCACGTCCTTTCCAGCTTGATCTTTCTGCAAAACCAATCGATAAAAATCCTTTTATCCTTGGTAACTGTCCAGCTTCACATACAACGTTTTCTTCTTTGCGTTTGTCACCTTTTTCTTTGTCATGTCTCTAGCCTCTGAGTATTCTTTTCTACTTACGGCAAGGATATTATCAGGTCTGCTGAAGAAAACTGATACTGTACCTGCAAAATGTGGTAATATTTGTTAGGCTGGAGTGGCACTTTGATGAAGTGTATTCTAAGGCTAAAGGTTTATATTCTATTAAACACTGTAACACTGTAACCATAGTTGCAAATTTCAGTCACAACTGTAAGTGAAAATTCAAGCCAACTAAGTTTGAAATAATCACTAAGTTCTGTACTGTGAGAATTATGAAGTAAACAGGTGGTGGCACTAACTCACCAGTTAAATGGCATTAAACAATTGCAGAACAAAATGTCCAGTCAAACTCATTTTAAACACACACACAAATTAATTATCTTTAAAAAATTCATTATCAGATCTGTTTTTTGTCTTCTATCTTTCATCTCATCAGTAGAGTGAATTGTCACAGACCATTGAAATCACATGTTTCCAGTATGTCATCAGTAATTTGCTAAGATTTATTTCCATTGAACATTGATGTTACTTGCTCACCTGAGAAAATATCACTTTCTAATTTTGACTTAACATAACTGTTTCTTATGGGTCAGGAGTTTGTCGAAAGGCTTTTAGGCTATAAGAGGATCTCCCCTGGAGTTCAGTAAGCATATTTATGCTTTCTAGGGGCGCAGCTCTTGGCAGTATGTTCTCCCCTTGGCATGGCACAACCAATAAGCAAAATCAGCACATCTGTAGAGTTATGTGACTTATGAACCTTTGCTGGCCTGAAAGAGTCTGGTCCTTTATTGCTGTCAGTGCTGTTCCTCTGTGTTCTTTCACTGATTTGCCTCATCTCCAGAGACTCAAATGCTTTTGCAGATCCTTTTAAAAACACATTGTTGCTGCTCCCAGTAAACCATGATAAATAGCATGTGTACTGCAGGTTTTCCTAACATGAAGCTAATTATCTACTTAATGGGACTATTTTCTCTTTTTCCATTACTGCATGCTGAGGCAAAATGAACCTTTAAGTGTGAGAGCCTATTTGGAGACAGTTCTGTCAGAATGGATGGAGCTAAAAATTGCATTTCTGAAAGCATTCAGAGCCATGGAGTTCAGAAGCAATGAGAGGAACAGGAAACATGGGAATACTGGGGTTGGCACTGCTAGATCTCTCACTGTTTCACAGGCTACCAGGCTTTGAAATTGCCATCATTAGTTGATATCAATTCTTTTGATATTGGCCTCATCCATCAGTAATAATAGCATTATTGTGTTTAGTTAGTGTTTCTCCATAGACTATAAATCAAAGATATCGTCCAGGTATAAAAAAAATAATGAAGCTGCTGTGTTAAGCAATCTTTCCCATGTCCAGCAGGGGAAAACTCTTGTTTTAAAGAGTAGAAATCTATGAGAAGTAACCCTGCTGGTCACTTCATCTATGAACTCAGTAAAAACACTTTACTTGTAAGATTATGGGCTCAAGTTCTTTGTGCAAATTATGGACCTTTGGCCCTCTAATAATAATAACAATAATAATAATAATAATGATAATAACAACAATAATAATAATAATAATCCATTTTATTTATAGGCACCTTTAAGACCCTCAAGGTCATCTTACAGTAGCACAAGAACAATAGCTGCAATAAAACATGGCAAAATACAATTTAGATATAAGGTATAAAAAAAAACAAGCATAAAAGTATAAAAGCTGAGCAAGGTAAAAATGGACTAAGACAGAATCAGGTGTAAGCAATTCTGAATAGATGTGTTTTGAGACGTGATTTAAAAGTGGTGAAAAAGTTTGTGCTCTGGAGATCTGGTGGAAATGCATCCAAAGTCTTGGGGCAGAACAGCTAAAGGCTCTGAGTCCCATGGTAGTCAGGCGAGCAGGTGGAACAGACAGATGGGAAGCTGAAGAAGAGCAGAGTGTACGAGCAGGTGAGTATGTATGGAAAAGATCAAATAAATATGGAGGAGCGAGGTTATAAATAGGACTGGGTATCGTCACTGATTTCTAGAACTGATTCGATTATGAGTCACAAGGTCCTGAATCGATTTGATCCACGATTCGATTCAATTCGATTTGAATCAGGGAAATTTTGCCTCAGATGTCAGAAATATTATAATTCTGATCACGTATCAGTACATTTCCATATTTTTATATCTAAAAAAGAAAGCTGACACTTCTTAGACTTTATCAAAGGTGTAAGCATCACAGCAGATGCCTTAGTGTCAAAGTAACTGAGGATAAAACACAGAAAAAGAAGGCGACTTTCCTGGCCTGGGATTTTATAGCAAATAACCTTAAAAAATATTCTGCAGTACAAACGAAAACGAAAGAAAACCATTAGTCAACATATGAACATTACCTGATGCTGCTGAAGTTACAGCAAAGTTACAGAGGTTTTATTAGAGACACAGCTAAGTGTTTTTCAGTTTTGCATAATTTTAAAAAGTTTACATTTGTTCAGTAGCCTATTGAACAACAGAAATGAGGCTTTCTTTTCGGAAGTAAGTAAAAGGGAAAAAACAGCGGCCGACAGCGCTGTAAACACTTGTGCGTAATAAGCAAATGCCGAACTAATGAAGAAAACAGAGATTTTTAGATTGGAAACTGTTCTTGAAGTACACAGAGAGAGAGAGAGAGAGAGAGAGAGAGAGAGAGCTGTACCTGAAGTGTGATTTTATCGTGGTGGAAGCGAAACAGCAAAAGTCAGAGGGAATTCATGATGATGTTTATGTGAAGTCAAATGTGAAGCGTACTTTGGATCTTCTTTTGCTGCTGGTTCAGTCAATATTGTTTGGAGAGAGACAAAACCTACAGCTTCAGAATCTAGCGCAAAAAGGATGTAAACACAAAGCGCGGACCCGCCGACGCATTAGAACGAGTGAGCTGTCAGCTTTCAGTCCCGACCGTGTCTGTGCCGTCGGGTGAGAAACCCTATCTCCCTTATTCCGATTCGTGGGGTCCGCGCTTTGTGTTAACGTTGTTGTGCAGAATCCGTGTACCTGCTCTCATTTACTGTTTTAGCTGAATCGATTTTAATTGATAGATCGAAAATTAAAACCCAGCCCTAGTTATAAAGCACTTTGAAAGTAAGACGCAGGAGCTTGAAATATACACAGAGGTGAACTGGAAGCTAACAGAGCTGTTTAAGAACAGGTGTTATATGTTCAGTGGATCTGGTTCTGGAAATAATATGAGCAGCTGTATTTTGAACTAAGTGTAATTTATGGAGGGATTTATGAGGTAGACCATAGAGAAGAGAATTACATTAATCTAAACGAGATGTGACAAGATCATTGACAAGTATGGAGGTACTGTTTGGAGTGTGTGAAGGATGAAGGCGGTTAATATTACGGAGATGAAAACAGGAAGACCGAGTGATATTATTAATATGTACTTTGAAGGACAGAGTGCTATCGAGGATGACACCAAGACTCTTAACCTGAGGGGAGGGTGTGACAACAGAGTTATCAATATATAAATAAAGACTTCTGGTTGGGACTTTAGTCAGTTTTGATTTGGTGCCTATTAAAATGAATTCTGTTTTATTGCCATTAAGTTTAAGACAGTTGTGAATAAACCAGACCTTGATTTCACTTAAACAGTCAGAAAATGGAGCGTAGCTGTGGGTTTGGAGGATAGGTAGAGTTGGGTGTCATCTGCGTAGCAGTGAAACTGGATGTTATGCGTCCATAAATCAAAATTTTCATACATAATCACCAGTTATAATAATTATATAAAAAGAATTATAATAATTTGGTTTGACAGAATGATTTTGCAATAACTAAACCAAAGGTTTTATATATCAGGGCCTATTACAAAATGTAGTCCTCACTGACCGCACCATTTTAGGGGTCTAAACTGAGGTAAAAACTAATGAACTGAAAGCTTTTTTCTCAAAAGAACATGGAAGCAAAACTTGCAAAGTTGCATTTCTGTCACGTCTTCTGGAACACTGCCCTTTGGACAGATGACACCAAAGTGGAGATATTTGTTGTGTTTTCCTGTGTTTAGGTTTCAGTGAACATAATGCTATTTGTTATAATCAAACACCACATAAAACTGGTTAGCAGTGGAAAAGTGATCATTAAGTTTATTTTGTAGTCACAAAACCTGAGCCGGTTGGATCCACTAAGTGGACCATCAACTCCTCTTTATACCAAAGTATTCTGGAGTCCAGTGTATTGCCCAACAGGACACGATCCCAAGCACTCCAGTAAATGTCCAACAGAACTGATGCAAAAGAAAAGAGTCAAGGGGTTGTCAGACTGAATTGCTGTAGTGGCAACGTAAGAGAGTTTGGTATAAATGAATGCCCGCAAAGCACAATGAACTGAAGCAACATTAAGAAACTGGGCCAAAATTCTTTCACAAAGATGTAAAAGGACTAACAAACCCATACAGAAACAAATAACTTTATATTACTGCTGTAAAAAGATTGTTTTACAAAAGCATCAAATGATGCGTTTTCTACATACTGCTTATTCATTTTAGCTTAACTTTTTGTTTAACTGTAACTGTGGCTCATCCAGGTTAGCTTTTGCTGCTGTGTGGTCTGCCGTTCTTTGTGGTACAACAGAAGGAACAGCTTGTGAAAGGCAGGCTGGTCATATATCCTTTCATATGCAGAGCCCAGGGTTTGAGTGCAAGGGTGTAGGCACATGCTAACGTCATGGAGACGCAGAGGCTTGTGTGGTGCGCTGATGAGGAGACAAGTACGTCAAATTTGTAATGTAATCAGTTACCTTTGTTTGTTTGCACACCAACATCTAACAAAAACTGAATGTGTTGTGTACTGCTGAGTGCTTTTGTATGATTATAAGAACCATCCCCTCTTCGCCAAAGTCCATCTGTCACAAGAAAGCTCACTAAGCATGTCAAAGTGTGCAGGCATGCTGGGAGAAGTGCACTTATGTGCATGCTTGTTTGTGTTGGTTGGAGGGTGGAGGAGGATGAGAGTGGGTGGGATGATCTGTGTCACTTTGTATTACATCATATCCTGTAAAGGAATTGCACTGGCACAAAATAATCCAGTCTAAGACAGAAAAGCAGGGATGCATGATTATGGGCAAAAAATTGACTAACTTGATGTTATGTAATTGAAGCACTTCCTTATCCTAACATTTCTGATTCATAAACCTTACTGGCTATGAATCAGTAAGGTTTCTTAACTCAAAACTAATATCACTAACTGAACAATAGCACCCGACACTTCTGCTTGGTCTGTAGCTTTTTGTCAGCCTCAGGTACTAGTGTGTGCGCTGATGAGGAGACAAGTACGTCAAATTTGTAATGTAATCAGTTACCTAGGTATTAGTTTTTATGTAGCCATTTCTATTGTTCTGGGTCTGCAAAAGTTTTGATTTTTGTTAAGGACTAATTGAGTGACACTACTGACAGGCCAATCAGTGGCATGCAGTCTAGTGATGTCACGTTTTCAAGAAACCTAAGAGGTCTAGATGCTTTTCTTTCCAATGTCTATAGACTATTTTAGCAATGAACTAGCTAGGAGGATTAGCCTTAAAAGCCTTAAAAGTGGGTCTTTTCTTTTTTTTCTTGACATTGACATTTTACCTTTGTTGTTTCTTTTGTTGTTGATTGTTTCTTCTTCTTTCTTCTTCCATTCATTCTCTGTTACCAAATTGTATCTCTATAAACCAGATACAGAACAAACACTCAATAACCATTAGCTGACCGTCTCTACATCTAGTCTTGGTTGAAAAATAGTTCTAAAATTTAAGTCTTTCACCAATTTTGCTCAAATGTTTGATTTAATTCTGTCGTCTGGCTTTTTTTTTTTTTTTTATCAAAACAGAGCTTTTAAAACATATATAGAGCATAATTTCAAAATGTGGTTTTTTTTTTTGAGAACTTGAAGCTTAATGTTTTAGTTCTTTTATGTTTGAAGAAGAAGATTAGCAAAGCTTGGATTTTCATCCACGATGAGGTATGTCAGGTTCTGGAGTTCACAGCAGTTACAATGAATTCCTGCAGTGACAGGACTGTGGAAAAAGTGTCAGATCATTCAAACAGACTTCCCAAGCTGCTCCAGCAGCATTATTTTATTTCGCACTGTCACAGAATGTTCAACTAGAGAGTCAATGACTGCTCATGAGCAACAGAATGAGTTAGTGAACTGCAGTATTGTGTTACCAAAATGCATTACGTCTGGTGGTTCTTGTGAGCTTTGAGAAAGAATAAAAGCCCAATATGAAAGCAGGATTTATCCCTGTTTAGATTGCCTGGAACATTGTCAACATACCCAGCATCCAGTGGGTGGGTAGATGGTGGAACAAACATTTTGCTTGCTGGGATCTTAAAGCATTGATGCTCATCGCCAGACTCTTTCCTAAAAAATCTAAAAGGGGTGTGATATCATTTTGAACAACTGTAGCAGGTTCATCTTTGTTGTCGTGTGTGTGTGTGTTGTGTGTGTGTGTGTGTGTGTGTGTGTGTGTGTGTGTGTGTGTGTGTGTGTGTGTGTGTGTGTACACCTACATCTGTATCCCCCACCTGCTGCTCTGTCCACTCTGTATTCAGCAGGAACTAAAGCAACATTGTACACAAGGGTTTAGTATTAAGCATGGTCTGCCACTGCTCTAATGTTTCTTCTTCATAGCGACATGCACGCACACCTCAGATACATGTGGGGATAAAGAATTAAATGTCACAATACTCAGCAAGGCCGGCTATGCAAAAGTTGTTGGATTTTATCAACATCTGAAACATGACTGTGAATGTGTTATGATCCTGGATTATCATTTTAGCAGAACCTAGTTTTAAGCTTCCCTGTCTGCTTCACCTTTTGCTAAAAGACCATACAGTAAAAGATGATAAAGGTTGCAGGTAAACATTTAGTCAGCTTGTATGCAAAGCTTTAAGCATCAATGTTTGTGTGAATTTGATTCAAATCAGCAATGGTTTTTACAGGTGGACGCTGACATTATTTCCCTCCACATCTTTTTGACTCTTTTTTTTTAAGTTGTTGCAATTAGAATTCTGCAAAATGAACTCAAAATGAATTCAGCCCTCTGTAGGTTTATTGTTTTAATTTCCATCAAATGATGTGGCATCCTTTTGTTTGCAACACAATTCACAATTAAATGCATAGTATAGATATCCGGCAAATTGAAGCAATCCTTCACCCAACAGCATTTTGTCATAAAGCTTCTTTCATGACCTTTTACTGATATCTTGTGTCTGCACTGGTTATTGTCTCTGGAAGCAGAATGAACTCTGCTTGATAACAAAGCTGCTGAACTCTGTATGGAGTTGGCATTCTCATGATCAGGCCTGTGTCCCATTAACAATGGCTGGAGCTTGTCAAGCTGAGAGGCTAGCAGTTTGCAGCTGTTTCTCTGTGCATGCACATTGTGGATAAACCTCTGAGCTTTCACAGGAGACTGCTGGAGATTAGCATGCTAGGTAAGCTGCCACTGGCTCTGCTTTTACTGCTTCAAGATCAGATCTTCAGGAAAGCATTGCATCATCTGCATTTTGCAGATGATGCAATGCTTTCAACCAAAACAGGCGCAGCTTGACGACACCATCAACATGCGCTATCACAGTAGAGCGTTATAGTCAAAATCTGTAGGCCAAATTTATATCGTTTCTATGGTATACCGTTTATATTGCCCACCCATACTTGGAAGGCATTTAATGTAAGAATCTACCAGAAGTGATCTTGGTAAAAACAACAACAACAAAAAAACAACAACAACACTTTCAGGAACTTTTGCAAAAGTTTATTTTCACCTCAGACAAACCCATCTGAAGACTTTCTAAAAGCATACCAAATAATAAGGCTCCAGGCCCAGATGGAATTCCAGCAGAATTATGGACAATTTTAGCAGCAACAGTCCACAGAATGTTGCAGGAATTCAAGGAAAATAGCTGACTTCCAAATATGAATTATGCCAACATTAATCAAAGACCCTGTATTTCCTACCAATTATTCTCCAATATCCCTTATTGATGTTGACCTTAAAATAATCTGTAAAGCTCTCTTGAAACGACTAGGGAAGATAACACCCATCATAATGCATCCTGAACAAACTGGTTTGATTAAAGGAACTTTTAAATGACTTTTGCAACTTTACACAAATTTGGTTTTAGAAACTCTTTCATAAACTCATTAAACATATAAAGTTCCCCAAAAAGTACGTGCTAAGACAAATGACGTACATCTTCCAGCTTCTGTCTTTAAAGGGAAACAAGGCAGGGATGCCCAATGTCCCTCTCACTGTTTGCAATTTTTATCAAACCACTAGCAGCAGCAATTAGACAGGCTATACTAATTAAGGGGGTAAAATACAAGAAAATAGCACATAAAATCAGTATTTACACTGAAGATGTGTTATTTTTTCTCCATCATTCACAAACTACTCTCTCGGAGATAATTACATCGATAAACGCTTTAAAAGTTTCAAATTATTCGATAAACTGGTTAAAATCTACAGATATTCTGATTAATTCCTCCCATAATTATTCTACTACCCCACTGCAATCTGTAAATATTAAATATTAAGGTATCAGTGTTTCTCCTAGGCTTGTAGATTTAACTAAACTAAACCACATCCCACTTTCAAAGAAAGACAATCTGGCTCACTACTTTCCTTAGCCAACAGGTTAGAATACATCTCTAGTTAAAACATGGTTAAAACAAAGCCTCTTCCATGATCCCTGGCTAGACAGAACAGGCAATATGCAGTAATATAAAGATTTCAGACCTACCATTTATGAGCTCAAACATTAAATGGAATGTATGTTTTAAAAACATTAATATTAGCTCATCTCTGACAGCATTGAGAGTTGGCCTAGTCGTCATTAGTCCCATGCAAACGTACACCCATCTGGAACAACCCTGACATCTTACAAAAAAATAATATGATCAACTTTCCAGGCTGGAGTCGTAAAGGAATTAAATATTTAGAACATAAATTTGAAGGAATAGAATTTATCCATTTGCCACAACAATAGTGTTGCAAGGTGTGGTTTGTGACTCAGCTGCAGGGAAAGGGTGGAGCAATGGGTTCAGGGTGTGGTGTCAGGGGAGGCTGACTCACACACCTGTCCTCATCATCTAATCATGTCTCCCCTTTTAAGGATGTTGCCTGGACCGGAGGAGAGAGCGCTGTGTGCTGCATCAGTCAGCTTTAACCACAACTTCTTGTTTCAGATATGTTTAAAAACCTTGCTAAATAAAAACACCAGTCTACAAAATACAATACAAAGTCTTATATAGAGTGTGCTATACAGGTCAACAGATGTTCAGGATGGGTTTTGTGTCATCTAACACCTGCTCACACCGTCAAGGGAATATACCTGATTTAATTACATCCACTACATCCACTGGTTCTGTCCACCAGTTCATAGGTTTTTGTGCTGGATATGTAAAGACTTATCATAGTGTCTGAAATGTAAAATTGCAGTCTCCCCTTTAGTTTGCTTGTTGGGCGACTTAGAAGATATAACTATGAAGATTAACACAGTTTACATGGCTCGTTGCCATGGATTGCTAAGAAGACTATTCTCATGAACTGGAGAAATGAAAATAATCTTAATTTTTAAATAATTTTGTTGGATCATATTATTCTTGAGACAGGCTCTGCTGCCACATCAGATGAATCTCTCTGGGCTACCTTGATGGGCTCTGTTATCTAGTGGGGATGGGTGTTGTGGTTTTGTCCTGCAGGCAGCTGTTGTCGGTGTGCGGGGGTTATGGGCTTGGTGCATCTAGGGTTTTCCTGGGGGTGGGTTTCTTGAGGGGTTCAGCATGGGGGCTGTGGTCCTGGGGCTTGCTGGCTATTGGGTGGTGTTACAGTTCTGATGTTGTGGCTGGGCCTAGAGGGGATTGGGTCCTGGCTGGTGTGACATCAGGTTTGTGGGTTGGTGCATTTTAAATGTCATGTAGACATGCGGGGCTGTGGCTCCTCACACCCACCATTGTTCACTCAGGTGTACACACAGTAAGCCACAGACACACGCTATGTTGGGATTCTGCTGAGTCAAAAATATCTTGTATTATTAGTACTGTGTGATGCTCAGTAACATTGTCATTGTTTTTTTATATATATATTGGTTGTTGCTGTGGTTACTTCTTCTTTCCCTTGTTGGTGTTTAAGCAGATTCTCAGTGCTTTCTTTCTCTTTCTGTCCCTCTTCTTCTCCTCTATTTTTCTCCCCACTCCTTCTGTTAACTTTTCCCCCAAATTCACTTTTTTTTCTTTTCCACCCCCTGGACTTGTCTGTTATGGTTATAATAATCCAAAATAAAGAATCCTAATAAAGTTCTAATGAAATATGACTATCAAGTGGATCATTATAGCAAATGCCATAATAGTCCACTTGTGAAAGTAAATCTGTTTGGCATTTTTTGGAATTCAGAAAACAATTGCGATTGCTAAACTGCCAAACAGGACAGGGAAAAAAGTGATATGGGTAATTACCTTGAGTTTATAATTAACATAAACCTTTTTTTTTCACTGTCCTGTTTGGCACTATAGCAATCAGAAGTATTGCCTGAAGGCCAAGAAAAATGCCCAACAGATTTACTTTCCCAATTTGATCATTACGTCTTTTGCAATAATAATCCAATTGTTACGGCCCTAGCAGGGCCTCTTCCTGAAAGTGCCTGTGTGGGCGTGGCCTACCATCTCTTCTGCCTCAGGTGCCACCTTTCTTTGGTGGCACAGCTGACCCACATCAGCAATTAAGGCCATTTAAAGGCAGAGAAAGGTGAGCTCTGGTGCCAGGTGCCATGTGAGTGGATTGCAGCTAGTGAGCTGTGTGTTCGGTTTGCGGCTAGTGAGCTGTGTGTTCGGTCACCCATCTTCTTTGGCTTACTTTTCAGTTTACTGATCAACATTTGAGTTTTGTTTCTTTAAATGGTAATAACGGCTTGCCTGTCTTTTTTAGTTGAGTTATCAATCAAAGCTTTAATAAACCCTTTTAAATATACCATTTTGCCTCTGTCTCCTCTTTTCAACCCGGACACTTTTTGTTACTTCCCTC
>VUQR01031984.1:0-10025 GCA_015108515.1 Hemichromis elongatus
CTAAACCATCTGTGAGTACTGAAACTACATCTGGGCCTTTCACTACCACTAAAGGAACAGCTGAAACACCTACACAAACAACAGCAATTGAATCATCAACTGCGACTATTATGACAACAAAACCACCAAAAATAGTTACATCAGGACCAACAACATCCTCTACCACAGCTGTTTTTGAAACGACAACAACAGTCCCACATGTTGAAACCACAGGTCAAAAATCCACCACGGTTACATCTAAACCATCTGTGAGTACTGAAACTACATCTGGGCCTTTCACTACCACTAAAGGAACAGCTGAAACACCTACACAAACAACAGCATTTGAATCCACAACTGCGACAACTGCGACAATTGTGACAACAAAACCACCAAAAATAGTTACATCAGGACCAACAACATCCTCTACTTCATCTGCAGCAACCTTAGTTGTTGTAACAGGATCATCATTTTCCTCAACTGTAATTACAAATCCGTCTGTTGTAAACACAACAATTTTAACTTCAACATCTAGAGGTACAACTGCTTTTGGTCCTATAACAAAGACACTTCCAGCCAGCACAACTGTTTACACAACTAGTGTAAACCCCATTGTAATCACAACCACAGTGGCTTCTCCATCATCTCATATTACAACCTCGACACCATGTGTATGCATTGTCAATGGAGTTTCGCATCATGCCGGTAAGCTGTTTTAATTTTTGTCATAATTTTCCTTTTTGTTTGATTCTGAACACAGACTGTTAGAACATTGCTGTTTTTGTTTTATATTTTAAATTTAGTCCCAATTAGCTGTCCCCTTCCAGATTCTCCCCAATTAGCCAGGAAAACATGTGTCCTTGAGGAATAAGAGTAGGATGAAATAGAAGCCTTGGCACAACATCACATTACCCACTTGGCAACACCCTTTTGAGAAAAAAAATAGGCAATTTTAAATTATTTTTAGAATCGTAATGGTAAACCTCAACAATTATAGATGATTCTGTTTCTTGGGTGAGAGCAGCTGATACTGAAGTACCTTTGAAACTACTTCTCTGGTCCCCTCCCAAATGAGCCACTAGTGACATCTTCAGCTGCATGTTCCCGTTTTTGGCTGTCTGAATGGTCTCCCAAAAAAAAAATCAAATGGGTTTCATAGGAAATTGAGGATCTTCCCCTACAGTATGCCACCGTTTATAGGTGATAAGGTCCCTCAGTGGTGTTTTCATTCATTATCTTACCTCAAATTTCTAATTTTATATTCTCATCTGAAGTTCTCCTTATTTGAATGCATATTGTTCTAGATTCCAGAGCATTTCATTAAGAAAAAGCATATTGATCTTTAGGCAGAAATGGACATAACAAAAACTGTTAATTTGACAGACGTTAAATCATTGAGAATCCTGTCTGTTGAGTCTAATACACATATAGTTCTTAATTCATTTAAAAAAAATCTATTTTGGGGAACAAAATAAACCATTTCCCAATTTGCATGCAGGAGCTGCAATAAGTTTAATACTTACAAATTCTGTAGTAAATTTTCACAAGCATCAGTTACAAAATGTGTTAATGATTATTTAATTTTTGTGATTTCAGTTTTGTTTAGTTTTCTGTGTTTTGTTTTTGTTTGTTTTTTCACAGGGGACTTGGTGTACAATGTCACTGATGGCTTAGGGTGGTGTTATGCTGCAATTTGCAATGCATCTTGTAAAATTGAGACACAATCCAGTCCATGTCCAGTGACACCAAGTGTGCCCACTACTGCACACCCTACAACTACAGTACTCAGCACTACTAAAAATGCCACAATTTCCAGCTCAGTACCTCTGACAACAACTATTCCTGCCTCCTTTACTTCAAGTACATCAATAACTTCATCTACTCCAAATGTCTGCAATGATGAGTATCCACCAAGACAGGTGTGACATAATTACATATGTGTTTATTATTTATGGAGTGAGAGCAATGTATAGGCTTTTGTGTTAAATGCCACTTTGGTGCTGGTGTGACACTGCGAACATGACTGCAATAATACCTATATCTATTTTTTTCACTTACCACTGTGATGCTTTGGTGAATACCAGTTGAGAGGCTATAAGGCAGAGGGTCTACATGCACAATGGAGCATTTGGTAATTCCAATTGCATGGTGCAAGTGGTCTTGATTTGCTGATAATAGGTCTAGGTTAGCGCACCACTGTGTACAGCAGTGCTCTAAACTGTAAAGAAATAAAATGCAGAAAAAAACCCACTGTGGCACATTGCAGCAGGGGTTAGCACAGTTGCCTCACAGGATAAATGTATCTGGTTTAAAAACGAGTCGGAGCTAACATGTTCTGTTCCTGTGAGGGTTCTTTCACATAGTCTCCTATCTGGTGACTTAGATTCAGATTCAGCTTTACGATTACTTCAATTTTACAAATGTGAAAAGTGGGTAGAAAATAAATAAGCACATATTTTGGATATGTGCGAAATGCAACAAAAAATAAATAACAGAGCATATGTCTGGGATAAGAATAATTATAAAAACAAATGAGATTACGAAAAATAGACTTGAAAGAGTGTATTTTTAAACAAACCCATGGTCTCTTAAATCACTTTTTGTTTTTTAATCTTTGTTCAGAATGGAGAGTCCTGGGATGCCGGCAACTGCACCACAGCTACGTGCATTAATGGAAAGATTATAACGATGCCAACGGTCTGTCCTACTATGCAGCAGCCTATCTGTGCCAATGGACGCAGTGCTGCTAAGATCTCTGATGATAATGGATGTTGCCCTCACTATGAATGTCGATGTAAGTTGAATAACGTATAATATACATACACACCAAAATATAAATATACACTACATACACTATAACTACACACTGTGAAATCTGTCATTTTGATATACTGCAGATAATCTTATATCATAGCCTTAAGTCTTGTAAATACATGAAAAGCCACCACTGATCAATGGCCATGGTACTCATATTCATTGATTGGTGGTCCCTGACTGAAACTAGTCCACTGAATGAACAATGGGCTGTGAGGTCATGACCACTGATCAAAGCCACCACCGATCAATGTCCATGGGTACTATTCATGTTATTGTTAGTTATTTAGGCTGTTATTGTCTATTGTCTTTTTGTGGCATATTTGATGAGTGGGCATGTGTCCATATAGTGAAGCTTTTATGTTATTGTGCAACACTCTGTTTTATCTACAGCACTTTGGTCAACCTTGTATTAAATGTCCCTTATAAATAAAATTGCATCAGCATTCATTATGAATGTTTAAGCAGCTCTACAGTATGTTCTTTTGTTTACTTATGACACTTGTCTATTTTTCCTTTTCCAGTTCTTACTTACTACATTTCTACATGACTCTTTTCACTCTGCAGGTGTGTGCAGTGTCTGGTGTGGATCCCACTACTTAACATTTGATGGAGAATCCTACAATTTCAATGAGAATTGCTCTTACTACCTGGTCAAAGAGATCATTGCTAAATATAACCTGACTATTGTAGTGAATCGTGATTGTGATTCATCAGACAGCACATTCTGCCCCAAGGTTCTTACTGTTACATATAAATCCTTCAGAGTGGTTTTGACTCAGCTGAAGTCTTCAGGAATATCAACTAATGCGGTAAGCAATAATTCAGTTTGACAAAGCGAGAGCTGGCCTAATGGTTAATCTTTCAAATGAGTTTAATATATATCATAATAACACTGTGCTTGTTTCACACTATTTTCTAATGTACATTTTGTTGTTACCTACAGGTGTTTGTCAATCAGCAAAAGATCTATCCTGCCTATAGCAATTCTGTCCTGCGCATTACTAGCACAGATGTAATCACCACAATGGAGTTACAAGACATCAGTGCAAAAATAGTCTATTCAGGCTCTTCATTCAGCATTGACCTTCCCTATTCCCTCTTTGAAGGAAACACAGAGGGACAGTGTGGTGAGTTTGAGATTACCTCCCCTAATCTTTAACCAAGGCCTAAACAATGACCACTAATAAGCCAAATAATAATAATAAAAAAGATTTCTCAGCCACTTGCAATCAAATTTCACTTGAGGCCATATCCAATCTAAAAGGTGAGACAGACTCAGCACAGTTTGGTTAACTTGAACATATACATAGAACAAAGCCATTTTATGGTACATAAAAACCATATTGCCATTGAAATTCTCTAGTATATTGAAGAATTCATGATGCCTGTCATAGCTATAGTTTAGTTATTGCTGCTGTATATCATTAAACTCCTCACCTTGTTTTACTATTGCAGTGTCAGATCAGAGTCATGATTATTAATTTCTTTAACCTCCTAGGACCAGGCGTCCACATATGTGGACATCACATTTTGGGTTGTCTAGACTAAAATACTAAAATGTGCTCTACAAGGGGCTGATATCCACTTACGAGGACATTATACTGACACTGTTCTATCGAAATTTTAAACAAATATATTCATATGTGCACCTCATTGTTCTTAGAAACAAAAATTAGGTAAAAAAAAAAATCTGGTAATTCTTTGTTTTTACATTCAACGGGTCCCGATATGCCCAAATATCAAAGAGAAATTAAAATGCCATGAAAGAGTTCGGGTCTTAGGAGGTTAACTTCTCACATCTAACTAATCCCAAATACCTGGGAGAAATTCAAAATACAACACAAACAAAGTTATATACACTACTGGTCAAAAGTTTTAGAACACCCCAAATTTTCCATTTTTTTTTTTTTTATTGTAGTTAAAGTTGTTCAGGTCCAATGAGTAGCTTGAAATAGTACAAAGTTAAGTGGTAAACTGCCAGAGGTTAAAATAAGGTAAGATTCCTCAAAACCAAAAAATAATGTACATATCAGAATTATCCAAAAAGGCCTTTTTTGGGGGAACACAAAAGGAGTTAACAATTTAAAGCTCTTCTGCAGCAGCAGAGGTTGCTGATGCTACTAATTCCAACAGGTGTTTCAACTTCTGGATTACTTACAACCCCCTCTGTATGCATACAAGCAGTGCTGAACACACCGTGGTAGCATAAACTCGTGAGCATCAGCTAAAGAGTATTGTACTGCAGAAAGTAGTGTCGCTACAAA
Organism: Hemichromis elongatus; assembly: GCA_015108515.1. NCBI lineage: Eukaryota > Metazoa > Chordata > Actinopteri > Cichliformes > Cichlidae > Hemichromis > Hemichromis elongatus. The sequence continues at coordinate 5,061 of VUQR01031984.1, forward strand.
ATGGGGAGAAAAAGGCAATTAAGAATGAAAGGCCATCATAAATCTTAAAAGTGTAGGTCTTTCCTACAGAGAAGTTGCAAAGAAAGTCAAAGTGTCAAATGTTAAATGGACTGATTCTTATATAGCACTTTTCTACTCTCCCGGAGTATTCAAAGTGCTCAGTGTCAGTGAGTACAGTTTAACTGTTAGGCAAACTCTTACAGGAGAGTTAACAGCTTGCATGATAGGCAGCTCACAGGTCAACCACTTCAAGCACTCCTTAATAGTGGTCGTAGTAAGAAAGTCTAAGCTTCAACTATCAAGAGAAGACTTTGAGCTTGCAGTAAAAAAGCCATTACTAAGACGTCAGAATTAGACAAAGACACTGGTCTGGATCACGAAACACTGCCATTGGACTACTGAAGGAAGAAGGTATTATTCAATTCAGTTCCATTTGATTTCTAATAGCGCCAAATCACAACAACAGCTGCATCAAGGCACTTTATATTGTAAGGTAAACCCTACAATAAAAAAACCCAACAATCAAAGGACCCCCTATGAGAGCAAGCACTTTGGCGACAGTGGGAGGGAAAAACTCCTTTTTAACAGGAAGAAACCTCTGGCAGAACAATGGTCATGGAGGGGCGGCATTCTGCTGCAACCAGTTGAGGTGAGAGAAGGAAGACACGATAAAAGACATGCTGTGGAAGAGAGATAGCGATTAATAACAGATTAATAACAGTGTATGTTATTAATGTTATTATGGACTGATTAATCAAAATTTGGCATCTTTGGTTCATCATGCTTGATCTTTTTATGCTGTTGAGTAGATGAAAAGATGATAAAAGATAATGACCTAAAACATAAGTCCAAGCTATGCCAGAATTACCTAAGGAAAAAAAGAACAAGATGGTAAGCTTGAATACGTGGAGTGGCCAGCATAGTCTCAAGACTTAAACCCCACTGAGCTGGTTATGGATGAACTGGACAGACAAGTGAAATCGAAGCAACCTACACATTTATGCGAACTTCAGCAAGACATATGGAAAGAACTTCCTGAAGAACTATCAATGTTGTGAAATTTTAACTCATTTCTCATTTAAAGAAATATGTCTACATGTCTTGTCATGAGTGAAAAAAAAGTATTTTGGTATGCCAATGCCTACATACATTTGATATTCATCATATAATCAGTTAGCTTCTTCCATAGGCCATTTTTCTGGCTTCATTCTGCTGCCTTTCCTTTACTAGGTACCTGTGACAACTCCCAGAGCAATGAATGCCGTTCTCCAAATGGCCAGGTGGGAAGTTGCTCAGACACTGCAGGCGAGTGGCAGGTCCCAGATACATCCTGTGTTATCCCAATAACCCTACCACCACCCAGAACCACATCAAACCCCTCACACTCAACACCACCTGTTTGTGAACCTGCCATCTGTGGTCTACTAACTAGCAGGTAAAGAAAACTAGAAACTGTTCATCGAGCTCTTTATGTTTTTTATTTTGATTGAGATAAAAATGCGCTTATTCTTCACATGTAGAACAGGATGCTTTGGGGTATGTGGTATAATGGTATTTTCTTTTTTCAATTTGTTTGACAAGTTGTCTTTCAACTTGTCAAACAAATTTAGTTTATGTCCCCATTACACATATGGATATTGGATAATCATTTGCCTGTTATACTCTGGCTTGTATGTCTCTTCTAGTTTATTTGCACCGTGCCATACGGTCATACCTCCAGGACCATTTGTGACAGCATGTGTATTTGACACCTGCAATGTTGGCAAAAACAGCTGCTGCAGTCTGGAGGCTTATGCCACTGAATGTTCTAATGAAGGAATCTGTATTGACTGGAGAAATGCTACCAATGGGCTCTGTGGTGAGAAGTATTATATGCATACAGTTGATAGTCTATAACGCTAGAGTTTTTGCAGTTCTGAGGAATTTGCTCTTAACATACTTCCATCTTACAGAGCACAAGTGTCCAAGCAACAAAGTGTACATGCCCTGTGGTCCATCTATAGAACCTACATGCAATAACGGGTAGTGTAAACCATATCAGTCTGAAGGACTTTTGTTTGTTTAATGATCCTAGTGAAGCTAGTGATGTGTATATTTCAAAAACATTAAATTGTTTTTGAAATAGTAAGACTAATTAAATATTTTATTATCTCTAATCAAGATTGGGCTAATCGCTATTATTTCAGGGTCCTTACTATGTTGTGCTAATTCATTTTCTCACATCAGATACAACATGGCATTCCAAACAGCGGCATCCAGTAACTACACTATGGAAGGTTGCTTCTGTCCTCATGGTACCACATTATTCAACACAGTCCATGACATATGTGTGGACACCTGTGGTAAGACTAGATTCTATAAAACACTATTTCCCTGCATTTTGGAATATTTTTCCCGAAAACATCACCTGCTACTGTCTGTGATTGCCTTTCAGCCTGTGTTGGACCTGATGGAAAACCCAAACAGGTGAGAATTCTGCTCTTACGTTCATGCATTCTTTACAGTGAAAAAGATGTGTGAATCTCAATTGGTCTGTTTCTTTTAAACAGCTGGGCGAGACTTGGACAAGTGACTGTCAAACCTGTGTTTGCGACAAGGATTCCATGAGCATCCAGTGTGAGCCTATTCAGTGCCAGTCTGTACAAAGTCCCAACTGCAGCGAGCCTGGCCAGCAACTGGTCAACAATACAGTGAACTGCTGCACAACACAGACATGTGGTCAGTTATAGTGTCTTTGAACTAGCTGTCTTACTGTTGCTATTACACAAATGGACAACTGAAACTGATGAAAATTGTCTTTCTTGGGACTAGTAGAGTCTTTCAACTCAATTTTCATCTGAAAATTTTCATCTTTTTTATTACCAGACTCATTCAGTCAATCACACACATGTTCACATAGCACTTTTATTTATAACTCTGTGCTTTCTGACTTTCACACACACACTCAAACTCCATTGAATGCATCAGTGGCAACTTAGGATACTTGAATATGCAAACTGGAAGAGTAAAGGATCATTCAACCAACATTCCAGTTCGAGGACATCCCATTCTACTTTCTGAGCCTAATGTGCCAAAAGGAAGTCTCATTCAGAACATTTAGAATGTAATGAATATGCAGATTTACATTTCTGATTGCTTTTCAGAAACGGCTTAGATCTATCGCCCTGGTTCCAACCTTAATGTTAAATTAGGGTAACTGTATCCTCAGTCAGTAAATAATATTGAAAATGAAAAATCTAAATCGACAGACTTTGTGCTGATACACTTATTGTAGTTCTTTGAAATGTTTTAGGACTAAAGCATGTCATATTATTTGATGGAAATAGAGATTATCAACCTACAGAGGGATTAATTCAAAGATGCGAACAAAGTGAAAAAAACATGTGCTAGTTCATTTAGTAAAGATTTCATTGGTAAAACTCAAAATGGTATTTAGTAGTTTGCATGGACCCCATGCGCTTGCAGTGTACCTTTCTCAGGGGTACCTCAGGGTAACCTACTAAGCTATACCTGCCCATACTGTCCAGTTCCTGGACAGTCTAAGGTGCAACCTGGTGGTGTTGGATGAACCAAAGCGTAATGTCCTAGAGTTGTTCTATGGGATTCAGTCAGGTAATCCTGGAAGGTGGTCAATGATATTAATTCCTTTATCCTTGAGAAACTGCCTGCATCCACATGAGGCCGTTTATTGTTGTGCACCATTGTAGGGTCTTATAATAGAACCAAGAATTTCATCCTGATGCTATTGGCAGTCAGGGTTTCATCACCCTCATGAAGTTTTTAGTAGGAGACACCAATCGTGCTGATGGGTTTAAGGACCGTTATCAAATGGGAAATTCTGCAAATCTTCATCATCACATCTGACAATCTCTCATTCCTTTTGCAACAGAATGTAATGTAAACCTGTGTCCTCCTCCTCCCACGTGCTTGCTGGGATTCCAACTGAGCATTACCAATGGCACCTGTTGCCTATCCTACCAGTGTAGTAAGTCACTCTAATCTATCAGCTTGTCCTATCTGCTGTTTTACAATATATAGTTTTCTGAAGAAAAATGCCTAATTATGATACTGAGGAATGTTCTTCCTGTGTTCTTCCTTCCACATGTGTGTTATAAGTAGCAAGAATGAACTTCATAAGGAAGTGAATGGATGGAGTCTAATAAAATGTTAAACATACCAGATCATCAATGCAATATGTGTGAATGTTAACCAAACTCATGTCTCTTTGTGTCTGCAGTTCCTAAAGGTGTATGTGTCTATAACATGACTGAGTACAAGGTAAGCACACAGTTCACATAAGTTGTTTTCCCTTAAACATCAAACAAGGTCCAGCTGTTGTCCTAAATTATATCAGTAATCAAGTGCAGTATGCTGAAGCATATGACTTAAATCAGTATATTCAGCTTTTTTAAACTGTGCCTGACTAACAACTGAATGAAGTCTAGCTGTAAAGTTACAGCACTGAAAACTGTGTGAGGCACTTTCACTGGAATTTGCATGTATTCAGGTGGTTATGTTAGGTCTTAATCTACTGACAAGTCTATTTTGACACTGCTAGAATCGCAGCTATTGGAGAACAAAAAATGAATCAGTTACATTTGTAGGCAATAATTCACATGGGCTTTGGAAGAGTGTCAGAGCTGAACACACCAAGTAACTTCAATGTTTACTCAGCCCAATCAGTTTAAAGTATCAGGGTTCTAATGTGCAGTTAGAAATAAAAAAGCAGCACAGAGACCGCACAGAGTGCTTATAATTTGAGTTAATGCATTTATTTACCGCCCTAGCTTTTGTCAAGCCAGCTAACTCTTTCTCTGCTGAACTTTATACCCATTATTATGATAAGGCTTGATCATATATATATATATATATATATATATATATATATAGAGAGAGAGAGAGAGAGAGAGAGAGAGATATATATATATATATATATATAGAGAGATAGATAGAGAGAGATATATA
>VUQR01031985.1:0-15839 GCA_015108515.1 Hemichromis elongatus
CCCTACACACTAACTACACTACACACTAATCACTACACACTAACTACACTACACACTAACTACACTACACACTAACTACACTACACACTAACTACACTACACACTAACTACAGCCTCCAAACACGCTAAACTTCACTAATCACTGATCAAAACTCTCTCTCTCTCTTTCGCTCGCCCGCTTTCTCTCGCCGGTGTCACTCCTAAATCTTCCCCTCTACCTAAACAACCAAGTGTCACATGTTGCCAGATCATTTTTTTGATTGGTCCACATGGTACATTTTTCCACTAATAGGGATGTTTTTTCTTTTTCACTGGCAGGCGGAGAGTGTTTGCTAGCGCTGTCCGTAGAGATCGCAGCGTTCCCGCCGTAAACACAGCTGTTTTATTCAGAAAAAAACATGGCGTGTATTTTTCATCATAACTCTGGTTCGACGTGGCCTATTAACACGATTTAAAAACTGGTATATAGTTTGAAATCCGCACTTTCGACTCTGGGTCGCTGCGTCTTGTAGCTGTGTTGTCTTAGAGTGGTCATGTGATTTTGACACGCGGGCGCGTCCCAGAGGGCTAACAACTTCTTCAATGTGCTTCAGGTCAGGTTTTTTCACTGCAGTGTAAAATACTTGAGTTGTGCTGCAGATGGCAGGGACCGGGCACGAGAGAAGAGCAGAACCTAGCTACACTAGCATATGATCAAAGAAATACATTTCAGGTTTCTGCCAGAACAACGTCACAGATTTCTTCATGGTGCACCTCTGAGTGAACATCTGTCCTAATGTGGAGAAACGAGTAAACTGATTGATATTCACTCACACGTACTGTGGTGAGAACAAAATCAGACAGTAACTTTGCTTTTTCTCGTATTCGTACACATCTGTGATCAAAAGGACCTGAAAGCTGGTCCCAACATGAGCACTTTCATAGGGGTCCAGGACTTTGGAGGCAGCAGACGCTGACGCTGTGCTGCCGACTGTGAGGAATAAAATCATTTTCATTAAGTCGATGCTTCCCAGCAGGTAGATATGAAATTTACTCTGATCAAATAAAAGGTGGTGAGATCACGAAGGATCAGAGTTAATAACCCAAAGGCCGCCAGAGGAAACCTCCTCAAAAGGCCAGCCAGTGGAGGCCTTCCTCCTCCTCCTCTACTCTCCCCGCTCATCTTCTCCTCCTCTTCCTCGCTCTCACAGAAGTGCCTGTAATAAAAACTCTTTACCACATGAAAGCAGCAGCAGCGCGGCTGTCACACATCACAGCGCACACACTCGGCGGCGGCCGCGTCCCGCTGCGCCGTGTGTGTATTTAGACCACTAACCCCTCTGTCACACTGCTGCCTTGCTTTCATCTCATCCTCCAGGGAATTGTGGGTAATGCAGTCCACACGGGACTGCACTGGGACATTCACCCACAAAACCTCAAACAGTCCTCAGAGAGGTCGCAGCGGGGCGGTTTCTGCCCCCTGCTGGCTGCAGACCTGAAGCTGCTGACCTTCACGTCTTTACATTGTTTAATCTTCAGGCTCCTCCAGCTGCTCGTTTTACTTTCACAGGACGTTTCCTGATGGTCCACAGTCGCTGCTCCAGCAGTGAGCCAGTCCCTAGATGTTAAAACTTTAGAGCAGAAATAAATATGTTTACAGCCTGATACACAAACTGCTTGTTTTATTACTCACCTGTTTAAGCTGTGTAAAGTTTGCATTATCGGGGCGTGGCCTCTTTAAATGACAGGTAGATGCTACCACATGTGGTCTCCAAGGCTAATTGGAAGAAACAAACTGATGGGGTTGATAACAAAGTCCAGCATGCTGAGTCAACATAGCCCAGGTTTGGATCGGTCCGTTTAACCAGCACTGTGTGTTTGGCTTGTTTCATCATCCAGGCAGGCACGGCCCGATGTCCATCTTTGTGATCGCCTTTTACTTTGGTATTTATCGACTATCTGTTAGAAAATGGTGCTTTAACATGTTGAGTGAAGTAGAATTTGAATTTATTACAAGTTTCTCTGATGTGCTGTCTTGCTTTCACAGTTTGAAGGTCTTGTTCCTAAAACAAATGTAAATATAGATTCAGAATGAAATGCTGCTCCACAGTCTGGACTGGCTGAAGCTCTGAGTGCAGCTGCAGTCCTGGACGTCCTGCTTCTCCGATGACACGTCTGCAGACAGATTAGCGTTCAACCTCCGATCCTCTGAAGTCTCTTCTCTGGCACGGCGGATGTCTCAGTTTTTTTGAAATTGAACCATCTCAGAAATCGGATGTGAACTTAAAAAGCGTCGACAGGGGAACGGATGGCTTCTCCAGCGCTAACATCTTCCTCGCAAAGCCGCAACCACAACACCAGTAATTCTGTTGTTCCGACTGTCGTGATCTCCGGAGAACCCGTCGGCTCCGCTTTCATCTCTGGCGGCTTTGGGGGAGGGAGAAGAGTGAGGGAACGCTGCATTGTGGGTAAGGCGGTTCGCACGAGGATTAAAACAGTGTCGGACGATAAAGCTGCGGCTGGTTAGAGATGGTGACCACAAGAATCGAGCCGCCGAGCGGAAGGAGAAAACATCACGCACTCTGTGCTGTGTGTGCGTGCGTGTGTGTGTGTGTGTGTGTGTGTGTGCGCGCGCGCACGCACGTCCACATGTGAGTCATGAACCTCCATAATAACAGCAACATCTCCCTCGGGCTGAGAGTCGGTAATGTGAAGCAGACTGAAGGCGGATCGAAAACACGAGTGAATGTGAAGAAGTTCTTTATTTATTTCTACTTATCTGACAGGAAGAGCAGTTAATGGTTCATTTTATTGACATGAGTTCTAGAAATGAAGAAAGCATCAGAGTCGAGGAAGAAAAGGAAACGTAAAGATTGAGGTGGTCGGATGCGTTCAGGGTCCAAGCGTGGGCTTAGATTCAGTTAGACCTGAACGGTACATCTGAGGGTTATCTTCCAGTTTTACAAACGTCAGCGAGGGTTTCAGCCGTAACTGAGAAAGCTTCACGCGAAAGAAATCAGTTTAGACTTAAAAGGAATTTAATGCTCACAAAGACAGACGTACAAAGTTATCTCCGCTTTTCCTCGTATGAAGGGGAAGCGGAGCATCATCGAGAAGTTCAAAGAGAATCACTGAGTGGAGAAAGGACCAGGCTGAGCCAGGAAGCAACGGTTTCATAACTAGTGAGTCTAAAGAGCCCAGAACGACCGCAGACACACTCGTGATGACTCAGCTAAGGTGGGAATAACACAAGGACACACTGAGAGGCTGCAGATCAAGAAAAACTCTTCTGCATGTCAGACTGAAGTATGCTGAGGACGACCCGGAGACGTCCTTTGGTCAGATGACATGAAACTACAGCTCTGTGCACAGTTTGGAGAAAGGAGACAGAGGTTACGACCCAAAGGACAGCGTCCCCACAGTGGAGCACGGTGGTGGTACTGTTATGCTCTCGGGACACTTCGGTGCGTCTGTGAATGTCTTCGAGGTGGAAGGAATGATGAAGATAGAAGGATGTGTGATCAGAGTGAGAGCTACAGCTGATGACTTCGGTTACCCAGCAAACAGGACACACAGCTGACCGTTAGCATCAGGGAAGCTAATACGAGCTTGGTTTTTGTAAAATAATTTAGTTTTTTGTGCAAAGTATAATAATGTAAGCAGCCAAAATAAAAATTCACCGTTCTTTTTAAAAGCACTTTTAGAAACACTTTTAAAAATGCTTAAACAACAAAATACAATACAAAGAATTGCAGCACATTAAAGAGACAAGAGTCTGATCCAAGTCAATGCATCATTGCTTTAAAAACAGGGTCGTTATTGGATATGCTCTGACTGACCTTTTGCTGTTGGAGTATTTAGAATATAGTTTGGGGGCTTGTCCAGAATCTACTTTAACCTCCCTGTGACTCTGCCCATCGTTACGTCCACCTCATCGTTGAGTATTCTTGTCGGCTCAAACATGATTTTTAAACGTCTCTGAAAAAACCTTTGTGCTGCCTGGACAGCAGTTTAAAGTTTATAGTTCAATATGAAAGTCCATAAAGCAGGAGCGGGTTCAGCTGGTGCTCCTCTAAGCTCTATCTAGTTTTATATTTCAATCAGGGTTTCCTGCATGGCTTGGTTTGTGTTCAGTCTGCTGATTTCCATCCTATTGTAAAAATATCCAGCCAAAACCCTGAGCGCTTTGAACCCTGCAGAAACAGATAATTCACATTTAACGACACCACAGAGAAGCCCAGGGAGAAGAGAAACGGCTCTAACTCAACTCTGTCATGCTTTTAATAAACCATCAATGTGATCAATGTGTAATTAAAGTGCCAACCTCGAGGATGGGCACAGTCTGCTGATATCTGGAACCAACGCGATGGCCTCAAACAGACGTTTGCAACCTTTAAAGTGGTTTAAGATGAAAGTGTAACACGAGCAGAGCCGTCTGTGTGATTGCTTTAAGAAGGAAATATGAGTGCGCACGACACTGAGGGAGAGAAGTGGAAACCACTTCCACCCAGGACACAGTGTGACACGGAAATGTTACAACCTTTAAGATGACTGGAACTAATCATTTCTAATTGTTTTATAATTATCCATCTAAATTATGGCTCGAAGCTCGTCTTGTTCTCTCCGTCACTTCATGTCAACTCCCAGGACTTCCTCAGATCTCAAACTCAATCTCTTCTTCTTCCTCTGACAACGCTCACGTCTGTCGTGAATGTGTGCGTCTCTGTGAAAAAACTCTCAGATCTGTAAACCTGCAACCACAAATCTGGAGGGTGTGGCCAGAGAGAGAGGCAGGTCTGAGCATCTCTGCTACCGCGCTGAGAGAGGACTGTCGGGATAACGTAGGTGGTGTTTTTAGAGCCGGCCAACCCTGAAAGTGTTAATTCAGCCCATCTGAGTCTGAAGGAGTTTCTGACGGCGATGTGTGTTCCTCCCGCAGATCCAATAAAGTCTGTTAATAATAAACAAGCTCACAGTCTCCTCAAGCCTGGAGGAAAACTGTCAAACACACCAGAATTACAGCCGGCAAAGACGCTGAGAGAGACACCAGAGAAGAAGAGCCACACAGTCAGCTGGCTCACGGCTCGACAACCAATGACGTGCTTCAATCGTTCCACGCAGGCTAAACGCCGTCAAGCCATAAAATCGCACTGACAGAAGAGCGGACGCGTTTGTGGTGAAGTCTGGTTGGCAACGCTTTTAGTATAAAACCAAGTAAAACACAGATCCTATTGTAGGTGTGCCGCACTACCTACAGTAGGATCTGTGTCTCCTTTCCTAAAGGTTAAAGGTCAAACCAGAACATGGCCCTGAGAACTACAGCTTGCTTCCCATGAAGGACGGAGAAATATGTTTCTGCTAAACGACAGCACAAATATTTAGTTCCCTATAAAACCTGACTGTAGTGTACCTACCTTTAAGTTATTGACATAAATCTAAGTTTAATAATGAAACTCTGTTTAATCATAAGGGAACTATTGGTGTTGTACTATAAAGTTTAACCCTTTGTTTTGTTATCGGGGTCACAGCCAGCCTGGCGGCGAGAGACGGGTTTCCACCTGAGGCTGTCCTTTCATCACCTCTCATCATTATTTAATATTTGTGCATCACTCCTCAGTTTTCTTCTGTATTTTCCTGATATAACTGTTTTATACTTTTATTATTATTTAACAATCTTGATTGAATTTTATGTTTTTGCTTTTCTTACATTTGTTTTGACTCTAATGTCCAGTTTGAGTTTAGCTCTGTTTCGTAGGCGTCGCATCAGTGAAGTGATTGTTAGATAGCGGACAGCTGAAGGTGTTACCTGGTAAGGTACGATGCTCTCGTGGGCCGTCCCCCAGCGCCTCGCCTCCTTCCCTGTGTTCAGATAGTTAGCAGCGACGTGGCTGAGACAGGAAACCTGAGAGAGAGAGGCTGCTGTTACACCTGAGCTCGGTCACATGGACGCTATGCTGGACGTATAGATTATATGGACACTACTGTAGTGTGTAGCTGTAAGCAGTGAGTCCCTGCAGAGACACTCATGGACGGTTTGTGTTGAAGCTTCAAAGATGAGACCCTGTAGCCCCTCCCCGGTCCCGGCTCAGGGTGTCTGTGCCGACGAGGTTCTTATCTTCTTATCGAAGTGTTTTTCTGACACTAATTTCCTCCGACACACCACAACTGCTTCAAGCTGAACTCCAGACTTTCTGACTCGGCGCTGGGACCTGCAGGCAGCTCGCAGCGACTCCACTCCCCCGACGCTCAAAGCCGTCCGCACGGACTCAGATCAGAGCGCTGTGCGCGCTCATTGTTCACGCTGCGGCCGGCGTGCCTGTGGTCCAGCACTTCAGACAAGAATGCAGTGGGATTGAAGAGGGGGATTGTGGGTATTTTATTTGTAGCAGCCCAAGACTCGACCGCAAGGATCAGAACTTCACAGCCTTGTCAACCAATCACAGGAGGCATGCTACAGATTCGTGTATGCAGTCATACTTTATCAACATATTGGTCTCTGTCCCTCTCATCCTTCATCAGCAGTCCAGACGTCCAGGTGACATTTCACAGGTTAAATTTGAAGCTTAGAGTTCAGGATGTATTCAACAACTATTTCAGCCCACAGCAGCAGAACAGAAAACCTGAATCCCAGAACGTCTTCATGACGATTGGCTGGGGTAAGGTCCATCTGGAGTGTGGAGGTGGGCGACGGCTCCAGTATGAACCATACCGACGCTACGCCGGTCCGCAAGCTGGACCAAAGCCTTAGTGAGACTCACTTTGACCTTCAGCCATACGTGAGGCCATCATCTATCCCTTTCTGTCCACCTGCCGCTCTGAAAGACGACCCCGCTGAGATGCGCTGCCCAGCGTTTTCAGGCCGAAGCAGCCGTTTCTTGTGCTTTGTTTCGAAACTTTCTAAACTGCAGACTGAGTTTCTCTCCGGAGGATCGTAAAGTCGTGAAACGAGCTGAACGTGGTCGCAGCGCCTTTCCCATCCAGAGAGGTGAAAAATGAGAACGAAGAAAACATAAAACATGCCTTTAAAAGCAACACTGTCAGACAAGCAGCGCGTCCTGACACTGCAAATCAAACGCACCCCGGGAGGCTCGAACAGTGCAGGGTCCAAGAAGGACGCGGGATCCATCCGTCTCCCAGTCCGGCTGGTTGCAGGATTAAGAATCGCTCGCTTTATTTAAACAGCGGCGACAGTCAGAGAAACACTGAGCCGTGTGTTTAAACTGCTCCCACTTCTCAGGATAAATCACAGGCTTGTTTAAATACCTCCACCTTACTGCTCCACACACACACACAGTGACACGTCTGCTTATCTGCACCAGCAGAAACACTCCATCCATCTCAGCGCTTTCATTTACCAGCTGACCCTGAACACAGCGCTGTACCTGCTGCAGGTAGGAGCAGCGTGTCTGCCCAGCTGATGTGACAGGAGGGTCTGACTGAGCTTCCTGTTTGACATTTCTGGGTTTCAGCTTGTTTATCTAAGCTGCCAGGTGAGCGTCACAGCGCCCCCACCTGTACCTGGCGTCTCTGACACAGAGAGCCTTTAAACTGCATTTCATTTCAGCACCTGTGCAGAATACTGAGAGCTGATTGGCTCGACGTCAGGTGATTTTACCTGTGATGACAGCAGGTTGCAGTCGATGTGAACTCCTCTCCCCGTCTTCTGCCGTTGCAGCAGGGCGGCCATGACAGCTCCGTGCGCGTACAGCCCCGTCGCCAAGTCCGTCATGGCGACTCCCGGACGCACCGGGCCGCCGTCCTGCCAGCAGATGTGTTGTAAACATGTCGGAGAGTCAGAACTTCCTGTCAGTGCTGAGATTTACAAGGATTCACTCCTGATAATGAAATCTGTGCAGACGCATTGTTTGTGTATAAAAGTGTAAACAGTAAAGAAGACGAGCGTGAAGGTGAACGCGAGCACGTTTGTTCTGCAGGCCTCAGTCTGCTACAGAAACAGGACCAAATGATGCGTGTGGGAACTACGGATGGAGCCCAACTCGAATACTTATTTCAAACAAATACTTTTAAAAATATTTGTTTTTGGGAACAAGAAAAACTTTAAATGAAAAAGCTGAGTTTGCTTATGAGACCACAGGCCCGGAGGAGTGACACAGGCCGCTGCACACAGCGACGGCTGAGCCATCACAGACTGAACTGCAGTTTAGAACTTTGGTGAAGATCAGGAGACGTTATGGACGTCTGCAGTCGGTGCTCTCATGTTGGCTCTGTTCACGTAGCTCTGTTAGCTCGCTCGTTTAGACAACAGGCTGCTGACAGGGTAACGTTAACGTTTGGTTTAACAGGTTAAAACAATGTTTGTGTAGTTGTGTTCAACTGTATGCACTTGTGGCAGTTATATGGTACAGCCAGATATAACCTATAGGCTAGTTAGCCTTAGCAGAGCTTCCTGTCACTCATTAACTCAGTTGTTGGTTTAACCATGGATGAGCCAATGGCTGTATGTTATTTTATTTTCAATGAGGTTCCTTGTTACATGTTCATTGGTGGATTTATGGAAAAACATCAACTAATATTGCAAATCCATAATTATTATAATGGATATAATTAAAGAATACTTACACTATGATGTTAATTAGAAGTGTAACGCAAACAACTGAATTTTTACACCTATTTTGAATTTTACTCGAATACAAAAACAAATACCGGCTACTCTGCACATCTCTAGTGGGAACAAAGAGCCAAAAGGTCACATTTAACCCTGGTGGCTGTTCTGTGCACAACACTGGATCGTCCCTCGAGTCTGGAGCCTCAGAGTTAAGAGGAAAATGCTCGGGTACAAGGACTGGACCGCTGGTGAGAGATAAAGCAGCTAATGTTCACAGAAGAACTCTGAAAGAGCTTCAGGAAGCTGGAGCCACTTAAAAAATACAAGAAGGTCTGGCTGATGGAAGGAAAACAGAGAAATGAGGAGCGGGTCAAAACTTAACTGAGAGGAGATAAAGACTCATTCAATAACTGGTAAATCAAAGATCAACTCTGAACTGCTTCAACGTTGTCCGTCTGTTCATGACCAGACTTTCATATACTACTGCCTGGCTTTTATTGTGAAAGGCTGAACAAACTGAGTTTCCTGTTCAGACCGGACAGTAACATCCACGTCATGGATTCCTGGACACAGTGTTCGTGACGCGCTGACTGTTTCCCAGTGTTTACATTCTCAGCTACGATGGCGAGCCAAGAAAATGTTTAACGTTTTAATGTCAAGTTCACTTCCTGCACTTCCTGTGTGCTGACATGTCTACAGCCGCCCCTCAAAGTTCTTCAAAGTGAAGCCAGACACCAGGTCATAGTCTGACGTTAAACATCACGACTGTTTCATTTGTAAAGACATGAAAACATGTTCACGCTCCAGACAGCGGGAACACAACAGGACGTTACTGAGCATGTGCGATATGAGTCTGACCTCGGGCCCGGTGATGTGCATCATCCCCGACACTGCCGAGGCGATGGAGTCGTACCCTGGACTCTGAGCGTGAGGACCGGTCTGTCCGTAACCTGAGCACACACACACACACACACACATTACTGCCTCGGTGCCAGTGGGCTGGTTTCTCTCTGACCTGAGTGGAAACACAGCGGGGAATCAAACCATCAGCCTCTCGGCGTCTGCTCTTCCAGGAAAACCACATTCCAGCTGATGTTGAGTCTGCAGCTGTGACTAAACAACAGGATGGATTTCCTAAAAGGTCCGAGCTCAAAGCTCGCTTTATATCCAGAAACAAAGAAAAATCCCACAAAGGCTTTGAAAATGATAAGCAGCCCGCAGACAGCCTGAGAACCAAGCCGTGACCTCCGATGTCACTGAGCGAACATCTGGAGGAGCACGATGTCGGTGTGAGGCTTCGTGCACGCCGAACGTACACATCTGCAAATCAAACTTTCCGGGTCGTCTCCGGCGGGATCGATTTTCCCAAACGAGCTTCGGTTTTTACTCGATCAGACTTGAATGTGACTCGGACTGTGACCTCATCAGGAGTGTCTGCTGACCTCAGATCAGGTAAACAGTGAACTCTTTTTCTCATAAACTTCTGTGCAGTGAGGCTTCGTTTTATGAGTCGCCCCCTGCTGGACAGTAAAGAACATTAAGGTTTTATGTCCTTATTTTGTAAACAGCCTGTTTAAATGTTAAAGAGCTGATGCACCACGTGGAAGATCCACACTCTGTGGACCGGTTCTTCCTGTGGAAGTGACACCAGAACTTCCAACCTGCTGCTGCTCTTTGCTCTGCAGCACAAACGTCCAGGACGTCGGCCCACCCCAACGGCTCAGGATGAAACCAGGCCGTAAAGAGGACGACTTCTTCTCACCCTGTGGAGGAGTGACACACGGATTTCTGCTTGGAGACATCCATGAACCTCCTCTGAGCTCCTCCTGCCTGCAGCTCCATCTCCACCCTCCTCCCTCCGCACATGCTCAGACCACCTCCACCTCTCTGACTCTGAGCTGTCCTTCTGTCACATTCGTCCCCACCTGCTCCTCCTGCCTGAGCTCATCTGTCAGCCCGTCCATCAGCATTGCAAACGAGAAGGAGCTCAGAGCAGATGTCTGATGTGATCCCACCTTGCACTACATGCACCACCCCCACATACTTCCTCAGTTCCTCTCAGCAGCCAATCATCAGCTTCCTCTGATCACGGACACATCTGTCCTGATGTGATGGTTTATCATCGCTCCATAAAACCAACAGATAAGAGCCATAAACACAGCCTCAGTAACGCCACCGTGTGGCTGTGCTGTAACATCACAGCCTGCAGACAGGAAGCAGAGTGCTCCAGCAGGAAGTCTGTGCATACTGTGGAGTCTGACGCCATCTACTGGCTCAGAGGGAGAACTGCAGGAGGTGGAGGTATGTTTCCACAGCTCCTAAATCCATCAATACTGGACGTTCCACAGTCCTTGAATCATGTGACTTGTGTGGGCGGGGCCTGAAACACATGTAAGCCTGTTAAAAACTGTTACCTGTTATGGAGCAGTAGATGAGCCGAGGGTTGAGCCCGCTCAGCTGCTCGTATCCCAAACCCATCCGACGGAGTTTCCCCGGCACGTAGTTTTCCAGCAGCACGTCACACACTCCTGCGAGCTGACACACAACGAGAGAGTGGAACAGGCTGAAGCAGAAACAGAAAGCTGCTCACTGTGTCGTACCTGCTGGACGATCTGTGCTCCTCTGGGGTGTTTCAGGTCCACAGCGATGCTCTGAAATCACAGTTGATCCCAAATTATCCCAAACACTGACGAAGCATCAGGTGAGCGACGGAGGCTGACCTTTGACCTGTTTAAAGCTGAACCCTGTCACAGTCCTGCTCTGCTGGTACCGAAACTGTTTCTAATGAATGCGTTTGTGCCGACTCGGCGCTCACACACCAACCTTCTTGTTCCGGTTGACGCTGAGGAAGTAGGCGCTCTCTGACGCCACAAACGGAGGACCCCAGGCTCTGGTGTCGTCGCCTGCGCCTGTTCCACAAAACACACAAACACTGTCCCACAATGCTTCACTCACAGCGGGGCAGGAACGAGGCCCGAAGCTCACCTGGTCTCTCCACTTTGATCACCTGAGCTCCGAGGTCTCCCAGGATCATGGAGGCGAAGGGCCCGGCCAGAACTCTGCAAACATGAACATCCACGTTAGCGCTGATCCGCCACACGCAGAGTGTTACTGCAGTGTTCACACTCACCTGGTCAGGTCCAGCACTCTGACGCCCTCTAGTGGCCGAAGGGTTTCTCCTGAAATTCAGATGAAAATCCCAAAGAGAAGGAGAGTCAGCTTTGATGCTCTAATCCTGACAGGAAGACAGTGTTCATGCTTCAGATGACAACAGCTAAAGCTCTGTGGGCCTGAGGCAGCACACCTGTGGGCCTGAGGCAGCACACCTGTGGGCCTGAGGCAGCACACCTGTGGGCCTGAGGCAGCACACCTGTGGGCCTGAGGCAGCACACCTGTGGGCCTGAGGCAGCACACCTGTGGGCCTGAGGCAGCACACCTGTGACATCGCCGCGACATCATTATCCTCCACATCCCAAAGCTGCTGTGCTGGACTGAGATCTGTGACTGTGGAGTCTGAGTGCGATGAATTCATCATCATGTTCAAGAAACCAGCCTGAGACCATCTGAGCTCTGAGACACGGAGCTTTGTTATCCTGCTGAAGGTGTGCTGAGGTCATAGAGGATGGATGAGGTCAGCAGCAGCACTGATGCTCAGGTGGGGCTGACTCCTCCACAGTATCACAGCAGCAGGCTGAGCACTGACACGGGCAGGACTGATCCAGGCTTTAAACTCTGAGCTGAGCAGAGCAGGAAACCGTTCTCCATCATCTGCTGTCTGTTTGTGAGTCTGTGTGAGCCGCAGCCTCAGTTTCCTGTTCGTACTCACAGGAGCGACACTCCTCTGACCTCAGCAGGTCACTTCCTCCCAGAGCTGCTGCTGGCTGGACGTTTCCTCTGTGAGCTCAGAGATGTCTGTGTGGAGATCTCAGCTGAACAGTTTCTGAAAGTTCCCTAAATCTGCTCTTCATCACCTCACCTAGATACTGCCTTGTGATTGGCTGATTAGATACTAGCCTTAATGAGCAGTTAAAGTGTACTGAATAAAGTGGCGGGTTAGTGTATTAAAAGCATAATTACTGATTACTGTAAATGATTAAACGCATTGATTAGAAAATATTTTGATCCAGTTTAAAACGTTCTGTGTGTTTTTATTCCAACGTTCGTGCTTCCAGCTGTTCCAGCTCGCTGACTGGGAGGTCTGTTTGTCGTTGTGACCGGAAGTAGCGCTGCTCTGTGTCCGCTTTACACACCTGAGCAGACTTTGACCAACAGCAGTTCAAAGTTCAGGAGTCCTTTTATAAATTTCTCCACAAAATGCAACACTTGCACCTGCAATCTTTTTTTACGTGCGCTCAGAATAGTGGCACTGAAATAACGCCATATCCTTTCAGTGTGATGACACGCTTCAGAACAGTCAGGCTCATTTACCTGTGCGCACACCTGCAAGGCTTGATTACGTGAGAAGCTGTTTGTTACCGATGAACCGATCAATCACCGGAAAAGAAGACTGTCCGGCAAATATTAGCCGGCTAGCTTTAGCAACAGGGCCGTACCTCTCCGCGTGCTGGACTCCCACCTCAGCGGCTGCAATGGCGACGCGAAACCAGCCGGGCAGCGAGCCCTGAGACGGCGCTTCAGCAACCCGACACACACCGACATCTTCCTCCTGTTAGCAAGAACCGCAGTGGGGTTTCCGGTCTGAGCCTTTCAAAGTAAAACTCAGCTCGAAGGCAATATTATGTATGTCGGATATGAGGACTTGTTTCAGAGCCTTTTGTGGGTGTTTGGTTTTAAATGTCCCTTAACCTTTTAATTTTCATTTGTCTCACAGAGCTGAACATCAGTTTTTGTCTCAGATAAGACTGAGTATGTTGTCTTACTGTCAGCATTTATCATGTTTGCCGGTGGGGAGCAGTAGCACTCCCACATCCCGATAATCGATCTTATTCCAAAGGAAGAAGACGAGGCGCGGGTCACGTGACCCGTTCGCGGTTAGATCAAACTCCGGGCACATCAGGAGGACGTGGATCAGAGGCAGAGGCTGGATGGTGACCCCACACAGACCTCCTATACTCCTGTGGGTATCAGCTATGGATTGACATTTATGTCATAACAAATGCGCGATCAAAAAAAAAAAAAAGAATTAATTTTATTTCACGATCGTTTGGCGCGCCTAGAACTCGGAGCCGCGCGCACGTCTTCTGACGCACAGCAAACAATAAATGTCATATGTATGTAATTCATTCAACAAGCTTTATTTTTTACATTTCAAACAAATACAGGTGAAAACTGCGTTTCTGTTGTTGCCACGGTGTGAGTCGATTTCACGCAGGAGCCTGAAGTGTCCATCAAAGTGACCAATCACATTAGGACCCCGGCCTCCAAAACTAACTTTATATACATGAGCTTGATTTCTCTCCGAGCGCGGAGCGCGTGACACTGCAGCAGCGCGCGTGCACGAGGGTTACTGAGTTGTGCGCGCGGCTGTCGAAGTCCCGTGAAACGATATTATTTACACGGTGACTTGTTTGCGCGCGCATTTGTTACGACATAATTATCATTCAATAGTCTCCGTGGGCTGTGGAGGGACTGTACCAACACCCGTGGGTACAGAGCGGATAGCCTAGCATGTGGCTCTCCTCTCAGAGTAAAGTGACGACAGTGATGGAGGAAGAGGAGGAGGGGGCAGAGAGGAGCAGGTGGTCCCAAGAAGAGCCTCCATATTTCAGGAGTGACCCTCAACCTTCAAAGTAAGAGTGTGCTGGGTAATGATGACTAACAGCTGACCACTCACGTGTGACGTCACTCCGACCCTGTTGGTATAGCTGTGTGTTCATACTGACTACTAAATACTGTTACTTTGAAATGTCTGGCACACTTACACGTACCACCAAACCAGACACACATCAGGCAAACAGTACTTACTCATATGTATTAACTTACCAGCTGCAGGAAACCGACTCAGGTAAAGTCCCCAGGTGACAGGTGAAGCCCGAGTGTGTGGTGTTTGCTGTAACTGGGAAAAGAGGCCTTCCTGAGTAGCATCACCCAGAATGGTGGGAAAATACTCGTGTGGACAAACAGTGCCGATTGTTTTCATTTCACTTTACTGCAGGAGGCCGTTTGACCGTTACCCCAAAATGTTGTTGTCAGAGTGATACAAGTGACAACGTGTGTGTGTTTGCAGAGGTCAGAGGTCACCGTCTCCAGTAACCTGCTCTCTGTCCGTGAGGAGCGACTGGTCTCCGGAACAACCTGTAAATTTCACCAGTGATCCTGAACCCTCAAAGTAAGAATCACCTGATGGAGACAGTCTGGTTCAGTCAATCATTCACACGACTCACAGAATTTATCAGTGAGTGTGAACTTTAAACTGTCTCTGTGTGTGAGACACTACCCCCCAGGCCTGACTCAGGGGAAGAAACTGTTAGTACGTCTGGAGATGTTGACCTGACACACTGAACCGGTCTATCAGGTGGTGGTGGGGGGGTTCACCTGTGATGACCCTGGTTTACCTGAGACAGGAGGATCTGCAGGCAGATAACTCCAGATATAATAATGAAATCACAGGAAGCTTCACTTTGATTCTGAACTCAAACACAAGTATCTCCACTTTGACTTTCCTCTGTGACCATCAGAGCTTCTGCACAGTGTCATCAAATCTGGATGTTTGTCACTAACACTAAATGATTGTAGTGATAAAGAAATGTGTTCACAGAGGGAGGAAGAGGAAGAGGAGCGGTGTTTGTGAGGAGGAGCAGCGGTCCTGCTGTGCTTTGTGTCGGGACGTCCTGAAGGATCCAGTCACACCAGCTGTGTACAAAGTAAGACTGAACATCTGTCTGCTGATGGACTCATTTCTGAAAACGTGACTTCTTGTTGTGCTGTTCACACATCGAAGAGTTTTCTTTCTCTTTAGTCTCGTTGTTTTTCTTTCTTTCAGCAGATGTTGGACTGCAGGAGGTTTTAGATGAACATAAGATCAGTCTGAGGAGGAGATGTGAACGTGTGACTGAAGGAAGTGATGAAACAGGAAGTAGAACCCTCCTCAACAGGATCTACACTGAGCTCTACATCACAGAGGGACAGAGTGAAGAGGTTCATACCCAACATGAGGTGAGGCAGCTGGAGACAGCTTCCAAGACGGACGCCCTCCATGACACTCCAATCAGGTGCCAGGACATCTTTAAAGCCTTACCTGACCAACAGAGACCCATCAGAGTGGTTCTGACCAACGGCGTCGCTGGTGTTGGAAAAACCTTCTCAGTGCAGAAGTTCACTCTGGACTGGGCCG
>VUQR01031986.1:0-11579 GCA_015108515.1 Hemichromis elongatus
CCTGCAGTTTAACTAATAGGTGTGTGTTATCTGGCTTCATGGATAGATAAAGTTGGGTGTCATCTGCATAGCAGTGAAAATGTATACTATGTCTTCTGATGATACTGCCTAAGGGAAGCATGTATAATGTAAACAGAATTGGTCCTAGCAGGTTGCTACAGGTTTGGGCTGTATTATCACCTGTTGCTTTGGCAGTTTTTTGGGTTGTTGGGTTTTTTGTTTGTTTGTTTGTTTATTTCCCCCCCCCAAAAACTCTTAGAATCTAACCTGGTGCTTTTACATGTTAGTAAACATGAAAACCACTTTATTATTATTAAATAATACCTGGATGTCACCAGCGAGCATGTTCATTATCCAGTTCTCCTTTAAGGGTTAACTCTCATCTGATAGGCTGGATTTCATTTTGTGGATTTCATTAGGATTCGTGGTTACTGTAGAAAAACGTCTTTGGTGAATTAGGGACTACAATCAAGAGAAGGGAGATGGTCTCTACAGCTGACGTCTCTAAAGTCGGTCAGCTTGCATCACAGTAATGGCGCTTGTAAAGGGAAAAGGGTATTTTTGCCCTAATGTCAAATTGAAGACATCACTGGCCACAATGCTTATATATTAATGTAAAAGGAAGTGAGGCTGAAAGTTTTAGAACTAAAATTAGATGTGGGGGAAATTTAAAATAATATTAAAAAATTAGAAATAAAAACTAAACTAAAAATCGAAACTAGCAATTTTGTGAACTTGTAAAACTGACAAAAGTAAAAGTACTGAGGAAATATCCTTAGTTCTAGTATTTGTTTAAATACTAAATATTTTATTACAGCTCACAGACGAGGCATTGATGGGTGTGTTTATTGAGCTTTGACATCACAGCAAAACTGTGAGTCAACTGCTTTCGGTTAAGTGGGGTTTTTTATTTGTTTGTTTTTTGTTTTTTATCATGATACACGTACTGATTTTCCTAAATCTTGCCACTGACGCATATGCAGTAAAAACTTTAAAAGACTAAAACCAACACTGAAAATAATAAAAACTAAAATAAACATTTCCATACAATAAAATCTGAACTGAAACTAAACTGAAATGAAATAAAGAATATGTAAAACATTTAACTCGATCAAAACCGAGACCTGTGATGTGAAAGTATTCGAGACACCGATTTGAATGCCGTGCGGGTTAACGTGTCCGGACCTGCTGTGGTCATGAAAGGAAATGCTGTTTCTTTTTCTTTTTTTTTCCAGTTATTTGAGTCTGCGGTGACGTCTCGCATTCTTCGATGAATGCCACACGCAGAGCGCAGTCTTGTAATGGCCTGTGTGGGTCCCGTAATGTCTTAATGGTACGTCTGCTGTTTGAGCAGTGTGTTTGCTGTGATTTGAAGTTTCTGCTGCACCTGTAAGACACCTCCACATCAAATTCATCAGGATTGAGATGAGTTTAGTGGTCGGGTTTCGTTAAGCAGTGTTTAATGCTTGCAGTCCTGTGAAAACGAGGTACACCCCACAATGGCTTGTAGAGTTACTAAATATGTAATTGTTGAGGAATTCTTCTTTGCGGCATTGCTTCAGTGCTCTTAGGGTGAGGTCTGGACTGGGCTGTAGAAGCGACTTAATTCTTTTCTTCTTCAGCCTGTTGTAGATTCTCTGTTGTGTTTGGCATTGCATAACCCAATTTGGCCAGATATTTGACTCAAGAGTACTTCCGTATACACAGGAGTTAAAATGAGGTGTATTGAGGCCAAATATCTCCACTTTGGTCTCGTCTGTCTTTGTCCCAGGACTCTTGTTCAGAAGATGCTTTGCAAACAAAAAGAGAGAAGAGGCTTTCTCCTCCGACCTTCCCAAACAAGCCACATTTGTTCAGTCGTACTTTCATTGTCACTAACTTTAACATCTGACATGCTAATAAAAGCCTGTACAGTCTGAGGTGTAGTTCTTGGGTTTTTGCAGTGTGTCTGGTTTTGTGGTGAATTTGCTGGGACATTCTGACCTATTAACTCGCACCTGAATGCTCCAGACCAATAATATTATCAAACTTCTGCTTTCTATAGAGGTGGTATTCTCCACACACACACGCGACTCTTTATCTCAGTGGAAAAAAACTACTGATGTGTATCAAGTATACTTGTAAAACTGGTAGCATAATAATCAGTACACCAGCCAGTACTCTCCAGTGTTTTGGTAACGAGTCACGAAGTGTTTACCGTCCTCCTCAGCAGTCGGTTTGATTTGATGTTTCTGTTTTGCTGATGCACATTTGTGTTTTCTCCTGCAGGAGCTGTGCCAGTGTCGTCCGTCTGATGGGAACTGCTCCTGCTGTAAAGAGTGCATGCTGTGTTTGGGGAATCTTTGGGAGGAGTGCTGCGACTGCGTGGGTGAGTTCAGGGGACTCCATTTTTATTAGCAATGTATTTTAAAGCTGACAGAAAGTTGGTCCGTATTGTTTTAGATTTGGAAAACATGACTGCTCGTTCAGCCCGTGCTTCTGCACACACTGAGCTGGTTGGTGATATCTGCTGAGCTCAACATGTGTGTAAGACATTAGTGTCAGCAGCGATGGATGTGTGTACCCCAGCGCTGAATTTGTTGTGAAGTTTTGTTTGCAAGGATTTATTTCCAGCGGTAAACAGCGACGTAACACTGAAGTGTACACACACACACACACAGAGTACCACGTCACATCAGAGCGTTTTTGTTTTGTCCTTCTGAACTGTATGACTCAACTTGAATCACCTCATTGCTCACTCTACACTCAAAAAAGGTGACATGAAAACGCCTCCATCTCCTCCTCCGTCAGAGAAAAATGGGGTGAGACATCAGGCCCAAGGTCTCCTGCTTTTTTTTCTGCTGCCTTTTCTGAAGTTCTTGTTTGTTCTTTCTCCGTGCTGAGAATAAAACATGGACAAATGGTTAATCGTGCATCTTTCACCACTGATTCAAGTTTAAGATGAGGCCTTGAAAGCTATGCACAGTGCTGATATGGGACTCTTATGAATCCTACCTATGTTCAGAGGGATACATAGTGAAAAGTCCCCATAACAATGAGAATACATGGGTTTCAGGCCAGCTCAAGACAGCGTTTGTTTCGGTCAGAAGTATCACACGAGTTCCTCTGTGTTGGAAAAATGACTCTGCATCCTCTTTATAGATCAGATTGACTTGAAGAAAAGCATAGTGAGAACTTTGCAAACCTCTTCTGGAACACCCCTGGTGTGATTTGAAGCAGTCTGTGAAGGACAAAGCAAAATTTGGTGAAAGTGTCGTGGCATAGAAGCAGAGCCTATGTCATGCTTAGTTTATGCTACCCTGATTGTTTCGATTTATGGAGGGATTTGGCCATAGAGAGGGGTTTTCAAACTTTGTAAATGTGCTCCTGTGCATTTCATTTCAATTCAATTATATTTATATAGCGCAAATCACAACAACAGTCACCTCAATGTGCTTTATGTTGTAAGGTAGACCCTACAATAATACATGCAGAGAAAAACCCAACAATCATGAGCAAGCACTTTGGCGACAGTGGGAAGGAAAAACTCACTTTTAACAGGAAGAAACCTCTGGCAGAACCAGGCTCAGGGAGGGGCGACCGGTTGGGGTTAGTGAAGGAACAGAGGATAAAAGACATGCTGGATAGAAAAGTATGTTCATTGCTGATTGGCTGACGAGTGGGTGGGGACCCCCCATCTGAAAACCAGGCGTGCTCTGCAGGTAGACACGCAGTCCCAGGCTACCCACACTGCCATTGCTGAACCATAATTTCCCCATAAAGATGAACTGAGCTCATCAGGGAACCCAGTGGCTAGCCTGTTAACTCATCCAGTTAGCCTGTGTGCATTAAATATTATTCCAAAGATCTCAAGAGCTAAATCAGCAGATGGTCATCAGTGTCTTAGAGATTGCATTTTGGCAAATGCAATCTCAGTTTTGTTGTAAGAAACCTTGATGTCTTTTTCAGAGAGCGCACTGTAGTATAAACAACCATATAATATATATGTATGTATATATATATATATATATATATATATATATATATGAGGTAGTTCAAATAATTCTGACACTAATCTGTTTCCATACCTGGGACGTGTCACTTATCTTGTAGTCTCACATCTGAGTTCTTTCTTCCAATAAAAGCCTCGGACTGAAGCTGTAATGCACTCGACAGCTAAGAAACACGCAGGCTTAAACCACTGCAGTTTGTTCAGAGTGTTGCTGCTGTGATACCAGATGAGTGTGAGGTGAGCAGAGCCAGATGCCGAACGTGTCTCGGCCTCCGCGCAGAGAGGACGACAGTTTATCAGAGCACAGGAAATTAAAGTAGCACTTCCACATATGGGCAAAAAGTCTCGAGGTGCTCCCGAAGATCAAATGAAGAAGAGGCCCCCGAAGGGACAGAGAGGCCGAGCTGCTAAAAACTAACTCTTGACTTTTGGTTAAAACTGTAACTCACTTCAAACCAGCAGGGGTGGTTTGAAAACCAGACCCAAAGGCAGATTGGTAAAAAGAAGAGAAACGGTGTACAGAGTCAAAGTTAAGACCCTGACTCGGAGCTGTTAAAGCCATCCAACCTCTGCTACATGGCAGCACGACATCCAGAGGCAAAAAAGTGTTATAATCAACACATGTCATCACCTGTTTTTTAAAGCTCATTTAATTTAGTATCTTATAAAGTTTAGTTCTCATTTAGTGTAACTGTTTTGTGTCCTTTTTACATTTTATTCCAGTCTCCCTTTTTCGTGTTTTATCTTGTAGTTGTTTGTGTGTCTGCTCTGAGCTTTCTTGCTTATTTTGTTTCTCTTTGTGGGGTTTTGTGCATCTTGTTTTGTGGTTGTACTCTTCCTCTTTAAAGTCGTTTTGCACATTCTTTTCTGTGTCCTTGATGATTTGTGTGTGTTTGTGTGCGTTCTGCTTTCCATTTTGCATTTCTCTCGTTTGATATTTCTTTGTTTCTGTCTCTGGTGGTTTTGTGGCTCTCCCTAATCCTTTTATATTTGTTTGTTTTGTAAGTCTGTATGTAGCCTAGCATATGTATTTAGCTTATGTTGCACTTCTTTTGGTTTTCATTCATTCATTTATTTACTTATTTATTTGGTGGTGGGTGTTGTGGTTCCCCCCCTCCCAGCAAAATCACTTCCTGTGGAGGGTGCCTGCATCTGTTAGGAATTTTATCCGTAGCTGTTTTCACACGCTGCACTTGTACAGATTGAAATGCTCTTAATAGCCTTCCAGATCCCTCAAAGCCTGCGTGGTGTAGGAGACTCCCTCATCTAAATAAAACAGATTTTCAGAAGCGATAACACGCGCACACACTGTTGGTTTAACATGTTGAAGCTGTGTGTACATGTGAGAGCGGACACCTGTTGACGGGTCTCGATTTCCCTCACGTTGTTTGGAGTTTATGCGAAAACACGAGCACGAGGTTTGAGCTCTCGCCCTTGTAAAACCACTCTTCTCTCAGATCAGCTCCGGCAGACAGATATTGCTTCACGTGCTGACAAGGAAGCTTTATTAAAGCTCTTTCATGTGGAACATGAACACAAGAATCTGACACTGAGCCCTGAACTCCATCCCGCTGCTCCTGCTGCTGCTGCACAGATGTTACGTGCCGTTTTCCTCCTGGACGGGCCTTTTACAATACACCTAGGATGGCTTTTAGCTTTGAGCAAGTTTATGCTCCTCATTTATGTTTTTGCTTTTCCTCCTTGCCGCTACCCTTACGTCTACTTTAAGTAAGTTTTCACTCTAAATACGCTCCCTGTGCCAAATTCCATCTACTTTGAAGTTCGTGTCTGAGAGCGGTTAGAGCGGCCCAGCGGCGGGGTGGAGGGGAGAGGACGGTTTATATTTTAGAGGAGGGAGGGAGGGAGGACATGGAGGGAGGACCCATGTGTACATTTTATCTAAAACAGCTGCTCTGGCTCTGCTTTTAGCATCAGTTTTGTAATCCAATTCCTCTGTCAAACTCCATTCTCCATTAAATGATTTAGCCATTAACTATAATTCACTTTGACTCATTTGAAGGCTTAGGAAGATCATATCTTGATGTGGGGACTTTGTCGAGTGATTACTACTGTATTTAGAAATTAAATGAAGTGTTAAAAAGGCCTTAATTGAGACGAGACGTTTTTGACAGTGGTGTGGTTTTACAGAACGGCCCTTTGTGAGTTGTAGTTGTGTGTGTGTGTGTGTGACCATTTAGCCTTTAAACTGGTCTTTGTATTTCAATTTTAATTGGATAATTCGAGACTATAAAAGGGAAAAAATCTTTTAATGCTCAGAAATTCAATGAAAATCTATTGTTGTCACTCAGGTTATAGTAGATTTGTGACCCCCACAGTCACATCCTTGGTGATATATCTGAATAAAAATTACATAAAATGTTCGTCCTTCTAGGTTCCTAGGTTTACACAGAGCCTAATTTTCTAATTCTAGTCATAAAAAGACCGTAAATTCTAAAAAAATAAAAAAATAAAAAAAAAAGAGTTAAGTTGGAGGATTTTGGAGGTTTTCGTTAATTCTCTTAATTATGATCTAACATTTTTCTTAAGAAGAAGGAAAATCTAATTAAACAAACATCAAAATGTTAGACTTGGATTTTTGTTCACTTCTTCTTTTTTTTTCTTCTTTTATGTAATGAGGAAAATTAAATTAACGTTGTAGATTAGTGAAGAGGGAAAATGTGTGTGAGGAAATCAAAGGTAATTGTTTGTAAGGTCTGAGGCAGCGCCTTGTTTTGGGAGTCTGGAAAGATTTCTTTTTTACAAGAGATTTGAGGAATGCTCAAAGGAACGAACTGAGGCTACGTCCACATGTACACTGGTGCTTCCTTTTGTGTTTTTGTTTGTTTTAAAGTGAGGATTTTGTTTTTTGTCTACATATATCTACAGTACTGAGGAGTGTTGAGTGTGCCAAGGCGACAGGTAGTGATGTAACCATAAGTGTCTTGAAAGGTTGTCCAATCAGAAAGCTGCAAACACCACAATTTTGTTTTACACGTACAGTGACAATAAAGAGCTTTTCTGTTCTAAACAAAGACATGATCCACAGTGTGACATCAGAAAAGGATCAAAAGAAACACACATTTGATGTCTTTTTCCTTTTTCACGTGCAAATGCAGAAATTGAGTCCCTGAACATCTTCATCCGTAAACTAATTTGTGGACTAGAGCAAAAATGTGCAGTTTACTAAAATGTGTACTAAAAATTCTTGCACTTGTGCACAGGACCTGAGAACTTAAAGAAATCACATTGTTGCCTCTCAGGTATTGCTGTTTTGGAATAGTCATGAGTCTCAACTTTTTTCTTTTTTTTTTTTTTTTTATAAAACAGGTTTTATAGGAAGTGAAGCAAGAAATTAATTTAAGGGAAACCCGCTGAAACCTCGGAGTCATGGCTGTTTGTACGTAGGAATAAAGGTCCTCCATGCTGCTGTGCAGGACTGTCACCAGAAAGCATTTAGCTTCCTGGTCAGGGCTCTACACTAACCTTTTGCCTTGGTTGCACTGGTGCACCCAACTTTTTTTCTTAGGCGCACCAGCACAAAAGTTAGGAGCACCCAGATTTTTTAACCACCTCACTTAACGCCGCAGTTTTACATGTGCACTTTTTTGGGGGGGGGAATTGCTGTCCATACAGACAATATTTATTTATAAACAATTAACAATCTTGTCAACATAAAGTTCTTTATTTGGAGCACAATCTACAAGAAAGATAAGTTGCCTGCCGCTGAAAGGCAGTGGGGAGAAGGGATACTTAGGCAGTGCATTTATCGCGACAAATAATGTGTTTTCTGGGTACAGTGTGCTTTTTCAGCGTTCAAAGATTGATGACTCGGTGTCAGAGCACTGGCTATGAATTTCAGACGGATCAGGCCTTAACTCAAAAGAGAGCTCAGAATCTAGTGCAAAAAAAAAAAACGTTAACACAATTTGGGACCTGCCAACGCATCAGAATGAGCGAGCTGTCGGCTTTCAGCTCCAACGGCATATCCGTCTACGTGCCGTCGGGTGAGAAAGCCGAGAAAGCTGATTCAGATACGTCGGTGGGTCCACGCTCTGTGTTTACGTCTTTGTGTGGAATCCGTTTACCTGCTCTCATTTGCTGTTTGGTGGTTATTGAAATAGTTTCGTGAGCTTTAACCTGAGATTCTGGCGTTTCTGGCAAAATACTTTTTATTCTGTTGTATATAGTATTTTATGTTATCTTATTCTATTCCATTCTGTGCAATATATTTTTTCTTCCTACTGCTGTAACAATGCAAATTTCCCATCTGTGGGACTAGTAAAGGTCATCTCACCTCACCTCACGAAGGGCTACAGGAATATGTGGACCACGGCTGATCAGAAAGGTCCCGCCCCTGACTATCTCTGATTGGTTTAGATTATACCACGATATGGGGCATAATGTGTGTTTGTTGTTGACCACACTGAGACTTTCAGAGTTGCAGAGACTTTTTTTTTTTTCTCTTTAACTCGAACAGTTGGTCTCACCGGTGCGACCTAGGATTTTTTTTATTTTTTGTTTAGTCTCACCACTGAAAAATTTGGTCCAAATTGGAAATTGGTCGCACTCTAAAGTACTGCTGGTGACTATCCCTACGAGACTATGAGTCAGATTTCAGTAAAACAAGATTAACTTGTCCTGAGGACCGACTGTGAGCCTCCTCGACTTCTCACCGGATTTGAATTCCTATTAATTTGTGCAAAAGAGCTGACCAGTGACAAGAAAGCTTGACACATTACAATAAACTGCTAATTGTGATGGATCATGAGCTGTTCTAGTCTGCTTTGTTAGCTGCTTTAGGTTGTATTTGTACCGAAATAAACATGATCTCAAAAATTTGATGAGGTTTGCAACTATATCAAAGCTTCAGTCAGAGGAATTGTTGATCACAATAAACACTGTACTATATAAATTAATAAACCTGATTCCTTCCAGGCTACTGAGTGTATTAAATCACAACTCAAGTAAATGACTAGCATAAGGTCTAATATTGGAATAATATCTGCATGTAACTGAAGCCAAGGGATACAATTGGATAACATACAAATTTGAGGGAAAAACTCCTTATATGGTTAAATTAAATGTCTCTGTACCCTATTTTGCACTCAGAGTTCTAAGTTTCAGTGTTACAGTGTTGCTCTGGATAATCCAGTAACTCCAATAACTTACTTTTGTATGAATTAAAAAAAACCTGACAGGGATGTCTATGGATTATCCAGAGATAATTACCTCATGAGCATCAGACCTTAAATTTTTATTTAGCTGCATTGTGTTGGTGAAGTCTGAGTTTCAATCAAACAAGACTTGTAGCAGTTTCTGCTTTCTGAGATGATTCCTGTGACCTGATCCTTCACTGTGCTTGCTCATTGTTTTCATATCAGGGATGTGTAACCCAAAGAACTACAGCGACACTCCAGCCACGTCGAAGAGCACCGTGGAGGAGCTGCAAAATCCCATTCCCTCGCTGTTCCGCGCCCTCACGGAAGGCGACGTGCAGATCAACATGATGGTCGTGTCCTTCCCCATCTCCGAGGAGCTGTCGCATCACGAGAACCTGGTTTCCTTCCTGGAGACTCTCAACAGCCAGCATGAGAACGTGACCGTGCCAGGGAACAGCATCCACGGCAGCCTCGACAGTCAAGGTAACACCGCTGTGTTAGCGTGGAAAACTATCTGCTCACGCTTGACTACATAGAGGTGTGATCAGCAAGTCTGAAGGAATCGCGTTTCTGTCACTGAGGCAATTTCTAAAAAAAACTAAACAAAAACATTTCATTTGGGTGGAAAGTCAACTCAAAAATTTCAGTGATATTCTCACAAATTTGACTTTGAGTTATGTTCTCATTAGTTTGAGTTGGTAAGTTGAAATTTTGAGATGCATAACTCAAAAATTCGAGGACCTAAATTTCCTTTTATTTTTTAACCCTTTGGGAGAAATCCTTGGAATGAAACTGTGCTTTATTTTATTTTTTATGTATTTATTTATTCTGTGGTCAATAGAGGGTCCTCATTGATGCAGAAATCTTTTCTCCTCCCCTGAATAGACTCATCGACTGTACAGGGCGTCAGGGCACGACGAGTACAAGTACAGTTTCTGCAGTAATGTTTCATCTTACTTGGATATGAATGTGATGGTAATTTGGGGCTTTTGAAGATTTCTTTGAACTGTTCTCTTTCCAGGGTTTAATGATAGTGCAGCATAAGCAAGAATTGGGTGCACGTTTGAATTTATTTTGGATTTTCAAGGTCAAAAGTTGTGATGAATATTCTGCAATGGCTTTTAACTTGTCATGGCAAAGGTCTGTTAACTTCTTGTTAGGAATTGTGGTTGACTACAACTGGGCGTTTCTCTTTGCCACCATAAAAAAAAAAAAAAAAACTGCACGGAGTGAGTTGTGCAGTCAATTCTTGTTAAAGCCGTTAAAGGTGTATGCTGTACAATCATTCCACCCTGGAAAGAGAACGTTTCAAATAAATGATTAAAAGCCCAAAATTACCATTACTTTCATGCCTGAGATGAGTGTATGTAAACCTCTGACCACAAATATATATGAGCAAAACCAACGTTTTCCACAGTAATGGTAACAATGTTAATGATGAGAAGCCACCTGGTCCTCCTCCTCCTCAGAGACCTCAAACAAGAAAAAGTGGTTAGTCTTACTAAATGTGCCATCTCATATCACTTTAAGTTCTTTGGATGGCTCACGCAACACACAAGACTTACTGCCATTTAATTTTTCTTTTGTTTCAATCTGAGGGCTGTGGTAATAAAATGTGACCTAACGGGTCAAAGTCTTGAACGGTGACCGTTTTGGGGTTTGATCAGACTTTCATCATCATCATTACAGCAGGACTGCGCTGCCAGAAGATCTCCAGTTAAGGGAATTGTAACTGTGATTAAAGTGTTATGTTGCCATTTTTATATTAATTTGAAGCCATTTTGGTTCTCAACCTTTCTTGCTTTATTTGCTATAAAGCAATAATGAAAGCAGTCCCTCAGATCTGAGCTATTAACTCATTAAGCTCACCAGAACACACGATCATACGATTATGCAGCAATTTCACTTGAGCCTTTAAGGAAAAGCAGGAAAATTAAGGGGTTAAAAGTTTAGTTTTTTCTCTTTACTGCATCTGTTATACTGCATCACACCATCATCTTTGTATGTTTTTTTTTAATTTCAGAGAGCATGTGCACAGTGGTCTACTTTGACGACTGCGTGTCTATTCGTCAGTGTAAACTTTACTGTGAGTCAATGGGAGGATCCAAGTACCGCTGGTTTCACAACGCCTGCTGCCAGTGCATCGGACCGGAGTGCGTGGACTACGGCAGCAAGCTCGTGAAGTGCATGAACTGTCTCTTCTGAAGTGCGGGCAGATATTGGTACCGAATGCTTGCCCCATACCGCAGGACCGTGGGCAGAGGAAACTATGACTGTTATGTGCTAGCATTCCTCTGTTACCTTGTAAAATGCCCCCTGCAGCCCTCCTCCTACCCCTGCAAACTTTTATTCTGCTGTTTTTGTTTCACTGTATATTTTTTAGATGTGTTTTTTTTTTTAATAGCTTTTCTTTTCTTTTTTACTAGAGT
>VUQR01031986.1:12285-23697 GCA_015108515.1 Hemichromis elongatus
TTTTTATGATATTGAATCACGACCTCATTTCACCACTGCAGCTGTGTGGTTTGGAGCAGACGGTGCCAACAAAGATCATCAGAGGGATAATGTGTTTCATATGTAAGGATGACCACCAGTCTTCTGGGTCCAACCGCAGTGCTCGGGAAAGTACACATGATTCAGAATAGCATGTGGTTTCACCAAATTTAGATTCTAGCTGCTTTTTAAAAACACAGTTTGACAGTTTCTCTTGTACACTGGCTTGAATAACAGTCAACTTGTGGCTAAGATCAAAACGATACCACAGCCTAAACATACGCCATTAGTTCCAGACTGTTTTCAGCCAGGAAACCTACAAAGAAAATCCATTTGTGGTAGGATCTCCAAATAAATGAAGCATTCACTTCTACCAACAACTAGGTGTATTTTTACCACCTACTTTGCCACAGTGTTGGTAACAGACTAGATATATATATATTAAAAAAATGAAGTAGCTTCTGGATGTTGGCAGAAATGCCTTAAAATTGCATTATTTAAGGGGCAAATCCTTATATTCAAGTCTATGAAAATGGTGTGACTTCTAGCTTGATATAAGAGTTGAGTAAATGCTTTAATGGTAAGTTTATGATCTCCATCACTGGTTTGCAGTCTTAATTAATATAATTTTTTTTTTAATAAATTATGACTTTAAGATGTAATTCAGGGGGTTGAAAAAATGTTTTCCAATAAACATTTAGGACTTTTTGCATGCAGTCCAATCCTTTTCTGACACTCAACAGTAATTATTAAGCAGTTCCAATGCCAGATTATGCCTGGTCCCTTGTTTAAAACAAAAAAAGCAAACAGATGTGTCATTGTCCACACAACTGTAGCATAGCAGTGCGTGAATAACTGAGATAGGTTCTGTGCTGCATTCAAGAAAATAACCTCTCACCGAGGGGTAGGCTGTGACTGCTGTTTGGAAGTTACAGTAATGGGGAACTTGCTGAGGAAAATATGTGTTAGTCTATATCTATCTATCTATCTATATGCTAATAATGTGAGTATGTCAGGGCAATGCGGTGAGGTCTGCAACAAGCGTGGCAGATGCATTCAAGGAATCATCTGTTTGCAGTGATGATGGCCAGGCTAACCATCTGTGATCTGTAGGGACAGTAGGAAGCAAGGGGGACGAGAGCCTGGAGAGAAGAAGAATGTGTGTGAATGAGAGGAAGACAGGTGTAATAGTGAAGGTAGATGGGTTTAAGCAGTAAAAGGGAAAGTTTCTAGTGGGTTCTTGCATGGTAACCAATTGAAGATGTCAGATCCATCTCTTATACACAGGACTATGCAATGAACGAATGGTTCAATTTCACCAAGTATCTGAAATGTGGCATGTTATATGTTCTTACATATATACCTGCTCCTTTGTTCACACACACTCATATACCCACTTCTATCTAATAAACCGAGTTAATTATTCCAGTAAAAACACTTCCCTACCTCTTACACCACATTTTTTTCATATTTTTCCTGTTTTCCCCTCACATCTTTGTCAGAAATGTTTCACTGTTTCTTTCGCTTAAATTTAACACGTTTCTATTTACTATTAACTCCATTTCCCGACACGCACTTGTGCTTGAGCGCAAGCGCAGATGGGTTTATTTGGTATACAGGCAGCCGGAAGCTTTACCCTGAAATTAACAGGACGGGATAGTACTTGGTAAAGTTTCTTGCTTTTTGTGTCTTTTCCTGATTAAACATAATGCAGCGGTTAGCAAATATAGTTGGCCATCTGTAGTTACCTGTGTGTTAGATGTTGGGTTTTGTCTAGACGGATCTTCGGTTTTTATCGCTACTGATAGGCTGGCTAACCAGCTAGCTTAGCAGGATGTCAGCTAGCTGAACTGTCGTTAGCATATGGGGCCCTCTATTCACAGGAGAGCAGCTCTGTGCCACAGTTTGATTGTATAGTCATTTTAAATTCATCGAAGATACAGAAACGAACCTTGCTATTTAAACAAGTGAGCAGATGATATGTAGCAAGCCGTTCTAACGTCATTTTTTAAGGCACCCAGTGATTTAATTTGTCCAAAGCCAAGGAAGATTAAAAGAGAGTCAGGCTTGAATAATCGGTTTGTAACCAGAGTTAATTAAGATACTTTGACAGAGCAGGTGGTTGCTTATTTTCTTCAAAAATGAATCTATTTCTGTTATGTATTGATGTCCATCATCTACGAGATGTTAAACAGAGTTTTCATACTTGTATAGTTTTCATCAGTTGTCTATATTCATATGATCATTTCTGTCAGACCAGGTTAGTTGTAGACTAGCTTTCCGAGGAAGTTTGCCTGCTTGAGCTTTGTCATGACTATTGAATTATGTGTTGCTTTTATTTGTTTCAGTCTTAGTCTTTAATATATGTAATATGGTGGGTATTTGTCAGTAGTAGCTCTGATAAGACAAACACAGCACTGGTGAATCTGTAAACTGTAAACATAACAGTCTTAGAAAAACCCAAACACTTGCGCTGAACCCTCCTCATGTTTCTACAGAATTGACCAAATTAGGAAAATAAATAAAATGTCCCGTGTGCACTTATTTTCTTTCATCTGCTTTTATAGATATGTTTCATTCCTTATTTTATATTCCTGTTACCTAACAGCTTCTTTTTTTTTTACATCTATTTTTAGTTACTTGTAATAATCATGATGTTCTACCTACAACATCTTCGAATCAGAAGATGCAGTCTCGTAAACCCACTTCCCTAAACATGTGGAAGTGTTCAGGACTTCCTTTTTCTGTTTACCGTCCACAGTGCGGACAGCCATTGGGCTGTTTCAGGTAGCTGTCTGTATACAGTCTGTCACATGATTTACAGTAATCTGAGATAATGATGAGCTTCAGAGTCACTGTGTGTTTGACTGGCGAGGTGGTCATTTGGTTTTTTCCTACTCCGGCTGTCTGGATTGACATGTTGGATGCGAGACTGTTTGAATGACAGAAGCCCCATCTGGTGGGTGGATATTACTGGTGCAGTTGCAGTTTTTGTGGAGTTATCATTGTACTGTTTAGAAACAAAAGAAGGTGACGACACAGGAAAGAGTTCCAGCTTGTTTTACTGTTCTGCTATCTTAAGATCTAAATATCGGTTACAGATTGTGATTATTTTACGCACATCATCCCAGCTGTCTGCAAAGTCTAATGTTAAACATGTTCAACTTTAAGTGCTAAATTATTTTATAACTGTGTTGTTCACTTTACCAACTTGATCTTAAAATGATTTTCTTTATGTGTTAGACATACTTCTCTGACAATGATTGGATTCTGTTTTGAGTTTATCTGCATTGCTGTATATTTCTGTTGTTACAGTGTGCTCTAACATAGAAAATTAAGCTCTGTTATTCCAAGCAGGTTTTAAAAGACAGCATACGGTATCTGAGTCACCGGTCCTGATTAAACATTAACAAATGAGCTAATTACTCTAGTCTGATTGTATAGCTGAGAGGGTGCACAATTATTGATTTTATGTAGAAAAGATTTTTTAATAATTTGTTGAAACACTGGTTTAAGTGAGAATTTTGTACTTATGCCCACTGCAGGTGTGATGGAGGGGTGATGTGTGAATCAGAGGAGAGATTAGGCCAAAACAGCCATGACTGAGTGCTTCCTGCCCCCCAGTAGCAGCCCTGCAGAGCAGCGCAGGGCCGAGCACCCCGGGGGCGTGGCCCGCACCCCGAGCTCTGAGGAAATCAGCCCCACTAAGTTCCCTGGGCTATACCGCACCGGGGAACCATCGCCGCCTCACGATGGACATCACCACGAGCCTCCCGATGCCTACGTCTCAGATGATGACAAAGAGCACAGCAAGAAGAAGAACAAGTTCAAGAAGAAGGAGAAAAGGAGTAAGAAACTTTTTTGGGAAACATGGGTTAAGGGAGAGCAGTTTTTTTAGCACAGGTGATCTAAAAGTGTATACCTGTGTGGAAAAAAAAAAATTCCTTGGATGTGGAAATATGATAATCTGCTTCTTCCCCAACATGCACTGCAGCCTTTTACATTTCCAGACATTACCTGAAAAAAGTGCACATGAGAACGCAAATGTTAGATCTAACATCTAAACTTTAGCTCCCTAACACAAAGTGTGACTGAAGTCCAGTCTTGGGAACAAAGAACGTAATTGTTTGCTGACTTCAAAGAGAGTGACTGAGTACCCTGAGGACATCCTAATCTAAACTCCAGTAGGGAGAACTTCACTCTTATCGTCTGCTGCTGTGTGCTATGTGGGAAAAGGCAACTTCGGACAGTATCAAGTTCTGATTAGACATTAACTCTGATGTTGTCCAGAGTTTACATAAAAGGTCTCATGTTTCCACTTAATAATAGACAAGCAGGGTGGCCAGAGTTTACTGAGTATATCCAACTGTGCAGTATAGATTCTGTTATCACCACTATCGCTATGACTGCTTTTGCTTGAGTTATCATGTAATAAACTGTAGTAGGACCTTAATTCGAATTGTAAGATAGCATTATAGCAACCAATAAAGTACACTGTACAGTTCAAAGGAAAAAGTGCTTTTATGAAAATACCTCTCAAAATACTTTCATGAGACCTTTTTTTCCCACTTACTTTGTATTTATACTCCACTTTGTGTTTAATCGTTAACTCCAAACGGTACTGGCAGATGTTACTGTACTGTTTCTTCCTGTTAAAAGGGAGTTTTTTCTTCCCACTGTGGCCAAGTTCTTGCTCAGAAGAGGTTGTTTGATTTCTCTGTATTATTGTAGGGTCACTGCCTTACATTACAAAGCACCTAGAGTTGATTGGCGACGTATGAATAAAATTGAATTGAATTGAGACCAAGAGGCTAAAACGTTGAGATAAACGGAAAATACTGACAACAGTGGAACACAGCAGGACACACATTTATAACCAGACTTAGGCTGGTTTATGAAATAAGCAGGATTTTATGGCTTTGCAACAAATTCCATACAACCAGGAAGTGAGGTTTGGTAATAAAAAGCTGTCAGATGTTGTTCTCACAGGCTCAGCAGCACCGGTTTTACATAATAGAAATCACTACAAACCCTATAATCTAGTTTAATTAAGCCAAAGATTGGATTACATTTTCAATTCTGCCAACATTTTTTTAATATATGTTTTTGAGGACAGCACATGGCTGTGTTATTTGTCAACAAGGAGAAAAACGTAGAATATTTCAAACCTTGTATTTTAACAACTGGGAGCTACCGAGGGAGCTAAAGATCACATCAGTACTAATGAGGCGAGCTCCTCCCATGTTTCCATCCTGATGGCCGCGGTGGTGAGAAATGTTCCTCTGCTGGGGATGTTTTTCAGAGTTGTCCACTTTGTGTCATGATTTTTCCATGCCTGGATTTAGCTCCTACACCAGGATATGGTGGGAGAGAGGAAGAGATGGACAGATTCAGTGCACACCCACTGAACCCAGCTAAGGTGTGTCTCAGCCAACGGTGTGATACGCAGTGCCCATTCTTGGGGAAACCCAGCATAGATAAAATTAGGAGGTTGAAAGTGACAAGGGGCCCTTCACTATCTCATGCTAGGAAAAAAAAAAAAAGCTTAAAGTGAGCTGCTCTGAAGAGGAGCCTTGTAAGGTGCAGTGGGAGCTATGCTAAATCAGTGGCTGACCTCTTTTCCTAGTCCTCATTCTCCCCCTCCTCTACTATCTTCTCTCTCTCACCCGCCTCTCTTCCTGTTTCTGTTTCACTGCTATCATAGTTCGGTTATAGGATAGAGATTAGAAAACAGAGGTGCTACTCCCTTCAGATCTAACCCGGTTTCTGCCTCTTTTACTATTTATTTACTTTCACAGCGGAAGGATACGCCGCCTTCCAGGAGGACAGTTCGGCAGACGAAGCAGAGAGCCCGTCCAAAATGAAGCGCTCCAAGGGAATCCACGTGTTCAAGAAGCCGAGCTTCTCCAAGAAGAAGGAAAAGGATTTTAAGGTGAAAGAGAAGGGTCCCAAAGAGGACAAAGCCAAGGATAAGAAGTCAAAGGACCTGACAGCTGCAGATGTGGTGAAACAGTGGAAGGAGAAGAAGAAGAAGAAGAAACCAACCACAGAGACGGAAACGGTCCCAGTGGAGACCCCCACCTTCAGGCCCATCTTTGGAGCTCCGCTGGCTGAAGCTATCAAGAGGACAGCTCTGTATGATGGCATCCAGCTGCCAGCTATCTTCAGAGAGTGTGTGGACTACATTGAAAATTATGGGATGAAGTGTGAGGGCATCTACCGGGTTTCAGGTATCAAACATGTTGATTTTACCTTTTTTTTTTAAAAAAAAAAAACTTAACTAAAACATCTCTGGTTACTCACATTAGCTTTTTTTTTTTACTTTCAGGTATGAAATCCAAAGTAGATGAACTGAAAGCTGCGTATGACCGAGAGGAGTGCCCATGTCTGGAGGAGTATGACCCTCACACGGTCGCCAGCCTGCTGAAGCAGTACCTCCGTGAGCTGCCCGAAAACATGCTGGGTCGAGACTTGGCCCAGCGGTTCGAGGATGCTTGCGGCCGGCAGGTCGAGGCCGAAAAGGTGACGGAGTTCCAGAGGCTGTTGACCGAAGTGCCACCGGAGAGCCGACTCCTTCTCTCCTGGCTCGTCACGCACATGGACCACGTCATTGCCAGGGAGGCAGACACGAAGATGAACATTCAGAATATCTCCATCGTCCTCAATCCTACCATACAGGTTAGCGAGAAGAAGAACAAAATGAAAAAGCAAATGCACCATAAGATGGCAAAGGAAAGAAATACACAAGAAGATCATGAGCTGGTGCAGAGAACATCAATTTTCCAGCAACAAGAAAACTAAACATCAAATAGTAATGTGGGGCTTTGACTCAGGCTCAGATATAGCCAAAAAAAAACCCTGCCCCTAGCAACAAACCAGTGAATTTTTATTGGATCAAAGAGTCAGTTCATCTCTGAAACCCTGGCCCAGTTTAGTGAAGCTAATTTATTCCCATAGAGGACATCGCTGTTGCTGCTCCACTTATCCTGAACCAGCAGCAGCAGCCGCCACAACACTGTTAAATAAACACTTCTTCCAATTAATGAGCGCAGGTCCAGGGCCAGTTTAATCAGGCTAAATAAACATGCAGGAATTTGTATTGTGGAGGAACTGATGCAGATACAATTCAGCTTTGTGTTTGCTTCCCTCTGGTGATCCGTGTGCCTCCTTTCCAGATTGGGAATCGTGTCCTTTACATGTTCTTCACCCACGTGAAGGAGCTGTTTGGGGATGTAGTCTTGAAGCCAGTGGTGCGGCCACTCCGCTGGTCCAACATGGCGACGATGCCGGCTCTGCCCGAGACCCAGGAGAGCATCAAAGAGGAGATCCGACGGCAGGTGGGTTTGGTCCTGTGGCAGCTAATGACTATTTTATTGTTTGAAACAATGAGTTTGTTTTTTTTTTTCTTTTTTCTTCTTTTGCTTCATATCTTAATATCTGCTGCCAAAGTATTTTTTTAAACCTAAGCAGTGTTACAACATTGTAAAGAGTAATGCAGCTGTAATTCAGCAAAGCAAGCCTTTTCTATTTATATTAAAGTGTCTTGTCAGCAGTGCACATTTTATCTTGGGTTTGTTTCTCAGTGTGCCAGGACTCAGTGGGATTCAGAATATTAGTTAGTTTTTGTCACCTGTATATGAAAGAAAATGTCAGAAAACTAGTCAGCTTCAGATAGTTTAGTCTGTCG
Source organism: Hemichromis elongatus (assembly GCA_015108515.1). Taxonomy (NCBI): domain Eukaryota; kingdom Metazoa; phylum Chordata; class Actinopteri; order Cichliformes; family Cichlidae; genus Hemichromis; species Hemichromis elongatus. The sequence continues at coordinate 19,991 of VUQR01031986.1, forward strand.
ATTTGAACCCCAGTCTCTCGGGTGAAGCTGTTTCTTTAGCCTCACAAATGTCCCTTTGTGGCCTGGATTACCAAAATGATAAAAGCTCCCAGAGGAGGCTCGCACATCTCAGTCCCTCTTAGATCACTTAACTTACAATATACTGAAAAGTTATTGTAGATTTTTTTTGTCCTGTAACTCTCAAATCATGTTCATTATCTGACTTTATTTCTGTCATTTATAAATGATTATGCATGAATCTCAGATTATATGGTTTATTTTGCTACTAAATACTTTGACTTTTTTATTCTCGTGTTGACTACTTTACTAAATGTGTTTGGCTCCTCCACTTGTCTTGAGGTGATTATTCTCACCAAGTAAAATTCAGCCAATATTCATGATGGTATTTGCGTGTAGGAGTTCCTCCTGAACTGCCTGCACAGGGACCTGCAGGCAGGGGTGAAGGACTTGTCCAAAGAGGAGCGGCTCTGGGAGGTTCAGAGAATCCTGACCGCTCTGAAACGCAAACTGAGGGAGGCCAAACGCCAGGTAATCTGTCTATATCAATATTTATGTTTCTCTGAATACAATAGCTGTTCATCCACCCAGTAATACCAGCAAGGGTTTGAATTTCCACCTCTTCTGAGATGTATAGAAATTCTAATCTTCATTAAGGTAGGAAACAGCAGCAGGATTGTTTCTTTAGTCTGTATTAAGTTAATTTATTAAGGACTCATAGCTTATCACGTGGGTGTAAAATCCTGCCCTACATAATAAGAACAAAAAGGAAAATGCAGATAAATTGACCAAGATTAAAGCATAGTCTTGTTATTTCAACTAGAACTACTGTCTGACTGTGCTGTATGTGTCTGCTCTCTGTGGGTCTTTAGGAGTGCGAGAGTAAAATAGCCCAGGAGATAGCAAGCCTGTCAAAGGAAGATGTTTCAAAGGAGGAAATGACTGAGAATGAAGAGGAAGTCATCAACCTCCTCTTAGCGCAGGTGAGTCATTCATACAAACACATCGATCTGCTTCAACCAACAGCTTGCCAATCAAACTTTTAAACGTCTTCTCGTTCTCTCGATATTCAGGAGAATGAGATCCTGACGGAGCAGGAGGAGCTGATCTCTCTCGAGCAGGTGCTGCGTAGACAGATTGCTACTGAGAAAGAGGAAATCGAGAGGCTGCGGGCAGAGATTGCAGACATACAGAGGTAAAAGAGGACGGGGATTACATATGAGGTGGGAACAAAGAGTTTCAGTGTTGGAAGTACATTTAAAATCTGTATCTGATGTAAAAGTGTTCAGTCTCCCAGTCAGGCACATTTTCTTGTGCATCTTTAGATTATTTTTAGTGTGGCTGCTGATTTCAGGTCACTCAGTGGGTATCTTGTTGTGTCCTTTAATCTGTGTGTGAAGGACCATATTGGGCTGTTTTCACTAAAGCTTCTCCTTAGATGCCTCAGGACAGTACTCTGCTACCATTTCATTGTGTGAACTCCCATGAATGTTGCCTCATTAGCAGCAATACTCCTGATGATATTTGGGCCTGTGTGTGGTGAAAATGCGCCTAATTTAAATCAGGTTAACTGGGTTTTTTTCTAAGGCTTATTCTGGGCTTTTTGAGCACACCTTATATGTTGGTAGAACAGTTGAAGTTGGTTTTATGCTTAGCAGAAATGGCGCGTTCGCTGTCCGCTCCAGACCGAGGATGGTCTGTCTGCCTGGAGTGAGCTTTGTTTCCAGATAGAGGCATTATACAAGTATGAGGTCCAACAGGTCTATGGGCCGCTCTTGCTTGTGCTGTTGTTAGTCCATTAGCCAGTCACAGAGGAGAGTGAAGTGATAACACAAAGAGCTGAAGTGAAACCAAGTGTTAAAAACCATGAAAAGTGTCCACTGCAGCCACTGCCTGTGCTTTTCACACCCTGTATTCAGATCTTTGAAGTTTTTTCTGAGGTTCTCCCATTCCCAGTGAACTCCAGTATCCCTCCCTGCTCTATTCCAGCCCACTTGTGAACCAGTCAACATTCGGCACTCGCTTTAAGTCATGCTTTAAGACCGTGTACTCGATCGGGCACATTTACGGGACCATGAATCCAATTTAACAGTAAAACGTGACATTAGATCCTAGCAGTAAGCCAGCATTGTGTTCCTCAACAGTCGGCAGCAGGGTCGCAGTGAGACAGAGGAGTATTCATCAGACAGCGAAAGCGAGAGCGAGGATGAGGAAGAGCTGCAGATGATACTGGAAGATCTGCAGAAGCAAAACGAGGAACTGGAGGTGAGAAAGCATCTAGCATCCACTACCTGTTGCGGTGGTCCTGTGGTGTTTGACAAAACTGTGGTTTTTCCTGTTCCAAAAGCTCACCATGCTGTTGGTTCTGGTAATAAAATCGTGAAAGTATTGGGTGTAGTTTTACAGGATCTAATTGTAAATGTGTGCTTGTTGCCCTGAAGAACAAAAACACCCACCTGAACCAGGCCATCCACGAGGAGCAGGAGGCCATCTTGGAGCTCCGCGTCCAGCTTCGCCTCCTGCAGAGCCACAAGCTACAGCAGGAGCTGACCGTCCAGCCGCCGGCCGAGCAGGTTCCACCCACGCAGCCGAGCCCGGAGGCCCGCAGCGAGGAGCAAACCAAGCGCCCCGTTGCTGCCGTGGCTCCTACCGCCGATGCCGCTGCCGCCGCCACCAACGGAAAGGCGGCCAAGGATCCATCAAAGCCTTCACCAAGCAAAGACAAGAGAGACACCAACATGTGAGACCTCTGTGATGCTTTTGGTGGTCGTCTGTGCTGGTGTTCGTCTCTACCGTGGGTCAGTTGTCCTGTAGCGTTGCTCGCTGTCCGGCTGGAGATTTCACATTGATCATTAGTGACCGTGTCCAACAAGTGGCAGACAAGGAAAAACCTTTTATATCGTCTTTGGTGTCTTAACCTTCTTTTTCATATCATTATGCAAAAAAAAACACAAAAAAACCCACCCTGGTAAAACAAACAAATGCTGGTTAAGCTGGTGTAGCGGACAACTGACTACCACTGTAAGAGACTAGCAGGGACCATGCTTTCAAATATGCAGTGCCAAGCTTGTATGAAGGAGGAAGGAAGGGGCAGGAAGGGGAAACGAGGGGATTTTTGAAGAGAGAGAGAGGGTGGATTGCAGATTATTTCTCACTGGTGAGCGAGTCAGGAAGCGATCACTAGACCACAGATGACGTCAGTCCCTGTTGCTCAGATTCGTCCCTTACCTTGATGCAAATTTGACTTTTTCTTTTGGATAGAGACCACTGTGCCATAACTCGAGGAAGCCCCAGAGAACCACTGATAACAAAAGCTTTTTGAATGATGAAGAATTTATGATCGGTCTATCTATATATTATATAATTAAGTAGTATTCTGAAGTACACAGATGACCATTCAAGAAGTACATTGAATTTAAGTTCCAGCTTTTTAGTAATATGTGAATATACAAATAAATATATTCTAGAGGCTCTTGTTCTTTTTTTCTTTTTTGAACGGCAAATTCACACAAAGAAGTGTTGCACCTCGCAACACGAGCAGCCAAACAACAAATGCGTATTGATCACTGCAAAACGCAGACAAACAGCTGGAGGCCACACTTTGCTCCGTAGTGCAGTCATCTTCTCAGTTACCTTTGCCTGCGCTGCTCTAACGAGGAGGGGGAGCTCATATTTGTCCAGTTTAATGATAATGTAACAAATCTGTGCTG
>VUQR01031986.1:24683-45272 GCA_015108515.1 Hemichromis elongatus
CTTTAACTGGTTTCCGATTTGGAAAGTAGGCTTGTCAAGTAGGACTTTAACAACTAAAAGAAGAACGGATGTTAGGAAATGTCTTTTCAAAATTAAAGCTCGACTTTAATTCACATAACACGATAACCATTTTCTCTTGGAGGGAAATAATCTTTGTAATTTAAACGAGTACATTTACAAACTACTGTATTTCAGGAAATGTCTCTATAGATAGACAATTAATATTAACCTAGCAGTTACATATACCTTCACTGAGCACTTTATTAGGTACAACTTGTTATTACAAGGTTGCACCTTTTTATTCCTTTAGAATGATTCTTATTTCTTCATTGGACAGATTGAACAAGGTGCTGGAAAAATTGAGTCATCAAGACATGACTGCCTCACATAATTACTGTAGATTGATTGGCTGAGTCTCCTGTTCCACCACATCTGAAAGGTGCTCTGTGGAATAAAGACATTTGAGTACAGTGAACTTGCTCTCATGTAATGAAAACAAACAAAAAAGAGGATTACAAAGGATGTCCATAAGGATATGGACATGTGCCAAAAAAAAAATATTTCCCTCGTTAGTACAACAGCAGCAGCAGCTTAAATTGCTGATAGAAGGTGGGATGGATCCATGCTTTCATGCTGTTTACAGCAGATTCTGACCCAAATGTCCATACGTTGCAGTAGAAATCAAGACCCATTTCAACAGAACGTTTTTACATTAATCATCAATTACTGGTGAGTGCTTGTAAATTGTAGCCCCAGTTTGCATTGTACAGGTTTGGTATTCAGCAAGTGAAGGAAAAATACAGTATTTTATCTGAATGCCAGATATGGTCAATGGTCTTCATCTGTTAACTGTTATTTTTCTTTTTGAACCACACATTTCTTCAAACATTTACAATTACTGTGTCACATTCATTCTTTACTCCTCTATGAATAAACTAGCTCACTCAGTCTTAATTGTTGTGTTTTCTTTTATTTGTGGTTATTTCTATCATCTACCACAGAGATCTGCATAACTTTTGACTCTGTGGTTACTGTCAGTTTTCCTCGGTACCCTCTCCAGCTTTCTTTGTTTTGTGATGTTGTAAAGTATGTTAACAGATTGGCCAGGTATACAAAATCGTTTGGCACATTAATGGCCAAAATCAAGCTGGCCTATAAGAAATAGCTTGGCCCGAGTATAGTAGTATTTTGGGTGCTGAAAGTGAACCACGTCTTTATCTTGTCAAAAGTCAGACTACCAACCTTGGTCAGTTTTTCAGTCCTAGTGTAGTGTGCGTGCATTTATTCTGCCAAATCTCAGTCCAAACTGGCCCAGGTCCACATACCAAAAACCCACCCAAATCTGGTAGCCATTACTGGGCTGGAGCCCACTCATTGTTGGCTGCCAGGGCACAGCCGACTGCGTGATGCTGATCCTACTTTAGGCATTTATTTTTGAAATAAAAACATCATTGTCACAGTCTTCATTGTCTTTGGTTAAATTAGTTAATTGCAAAAATATGTTGAGAGTAGACTGACATTTCATGTCCTGTTATACTTTCACTGACCTGAAGACCACTGCGTGCACTTTCATCTATTCTTTAGTAAAGAACACTGTTCTTAGGGTAAAAATGTGTCTAGAATCTTCCATCTCTTATTTCAAAATATAAACATTTAACTGACAGACAGAGATAAAATTGCAAACGAAATTGTTTGTTGCAGCCTTTTCGCATTATTTGTGCCAAGAAGGCTGTGAGATACCTTTATTTTGAAAGTCACTACCGGATGTTGTAAATTATATTTTATGCGGCTTGTCAGCCGCTTAGTGGAGATGTCTGTCTGTGTCAGGGGCTGGGTTTCTATTTTATCCAAGAAGAGGGGAAAATAATAGAGTTTCAAGCATGAAGAAACAAATACATTAAGTGTACAGTGACAAAAGATGATTTAAAAACTTTCCAAAACTTACCATGGCTATAAGGGAGCTCAAGGTTTGCCTTTTAGGGGTAAGTGGTTGATGTTTTTGTTGATCCGTTTTAGGGGCAAATTCCTTTAGTCTGCTGCCAAACTACAAAAGCCGACAACATGTTGATGTTAACAGCTGGTCGTTTACAACTTGATGGTAGAGTCGGTACTTTGTCAGTTCCGGTATTTTATTTAAAAGAATTCTATGTCGTGTTTGTGAGATAAGTTGGGAATTTAACTAATGTTGGTAGCTAGTAGTTGGCTTAAAACCAACCTCATCGGTCGGCAGTCATTTTGAGTATGTCCTCTCGCATGTATTTTGTAGTTCTTAAAAGATTAAGCTTTACTGTGTAGTGTCAATCTTTACTTTATAACGTTTCTGACAGTTTATCAGCCATTACGTCATCACTGGAGCCAGCGAGCCGTTAGATTTCTTGCTGCGTTAGCGAAACACGTCAGTCTGTCTTTATAAACGGTGACAGGGACGGCGAGAGCGCTTTGGATTGCAAACTGTCGCTTTATCGACGATGTTAAAGTCGGGAGCTGGACACTTTTCAGAGCCACATAAGGGTTTTAGGCCCCTGCATACCTCCTCAGGGCCCTGACATCCTCACTAAAATATTTCTTTGAGTCAGCCTAACCACAAGCTGACTTTACCCATCTTTTGTTACTCCTCTGCATGCTTATAACAAGCTTTATATGCACATTTAAAGTCACATAAAGCCATACAGGGGCGTTTATACGATTTAAAAAAAATGGGGTGCCACATTTGGAGACTAGGAAGTGTATCTGTGTGTGTGTGTGTGTAAAGTGGCACTGCATGAGAGTTTAAATTATAGACAGGATAAATGTTTAATGTAGTTACAACAAGTTGAGCATTTTACTATTGACATATTGGTCTTTTAAATCAGAGTTGACAATTGAAAGGTGGGGCGATCTATCAGATATCAGAAGTATTGATACCACCATTAAACTGTGTTAAATGATTTTTGGGGAAAGAAAAAAAAAACAGACTTTAAACAACAGAAGTCCTTTTTGACACAGGCACACTTGTGCCTCTTTTCCACTACTACCTATTCGGCTTGATTCGACACACCACTCTTCTCTACATACGCTGCCGTTACAGGTTAAGAGTATTGGTATTTACTAAAAATCTGCAGTATTGCACAACACTAATAAGAAGTGTCTCTCTCTCTGTGAACCACATGCTCATTGGCTAACACCTCGTGATTGTGTTGGCCAATTAGTATATTCTGCAAAGCCAACTTAATAAATAGAGTCAATATTTTATTCAATCCTGTCTTTTAAGTTGAAAGTGAGTCCACAATACCAGTAAAAAAAATGTATACCAGTCTTATCTCGGATGATCATGGACACGATACCTCCACTGATCCCATTCCCAGAGTGACTGGTGAGTGGTTCTCGCAGGTTGCTGGCTGTTGCTACAGTAGGTGAAATCAGTCGCAAAGAGGACGCTGTGCACAAAACTCTCCTTGTGATCGCTTTGGTGGCTAACAGATTGTTGCGCTCACCTGGGTTTAGCATGGAAGATGCTGACCTCTACTACTTGGTAACTATGAGCTGAAAACCAGAAATAGAAACAGAGAAGGTTCACGTTCACAGTAAAAGCTGTGTTTCAGCACTGCAGATAACACTTTTTAAAGGGAGCTAGTTTTACTCTGAAGGCAAACGGTTGTGCTGCATTTTCGCTGCTGCTCTGAGAGCAGCTTAAGAGTAGACGAGTTGGCCAACGATGGGCAACTGCGGCAGTCTGCTAGTGAACTGCAAAGCAATTGGCAGGTTTTTGCAGACCGGTCGGGAATACGCAATTTTCCCTCATGACTGGTGGTTGCCAGGATGTGATTGACGGGTCTGCAGGTCTGTGTGACTAAGGCATTATTCTTTTGGCCTACCGTCATCAGCGTACAAAGTAATGTTACATAGCTGTGAAATTACTGCAAAATCTCGTTAGAACTGGAACCTTATGCAACTGCAAGAGTTGCCCCCTGCTGGCCATTAGTATGAATGCTGGTGAATTATTTACTGTGAAGACCCTTTACATAAGTAAAAGTCACATACCATCAAAATATATTTAAAATATCTAAAGTAAAAGTACGTGTTACACAGAATCATACACATTGGACAACTGGATAATTTCACGTTATCATTTTAATGACTCAAATGCTGCTGTTGCGTACTGTTGTATTTGCTACGGTTGTATAATCCAGTAGGTTCAATAGTGACCGCTCATCCTGTGCATGCATGTCTTGTGACTGATTCTGTTTGCAGGACACTGGAGTTGGGAAATCCAGCATTGTTTGCCGATTTGTCCAGGATCATTTCGATCACAACATAAGTCCAACCATAGGGTGAGTGTTAACCAGGAGAAGGCTTCAGCAGCAGGAAGCTAATCAATCGTGTTTGGACACAAAGCTGAAGTAACGCTGCGTTGGTGTCTTGAACTGCCATAAATGTACAGGGAGATTCAGCCAGTTAATCAGTAATCTGACCGAATGGAACTATGCGAAAGCTCAAGTTAACTTTGTGTTTTTTAGTGATCTCAAGCCACATCATTTGTACTAATGGATAGATTGATTATCCTAAAAACTGTCTATAAGATAGAGAAGTTAAACCTAATGATAGAAGAACTGATTACTCGAGAGATAAAACTGAATGTACCTTACGTCCTTTGGGTCTTTTATCTTAATTGAATACATATATTTTAAAGGAAATGCACAAGCCACTGTTACCAGACTTGTTAAAACTTAACAGCAGTTTTACTACTATTTAATATTTCTTTAGTCCTCACTAAAATTGGGCTGATTGGTGACAGTCATAACCTGCCAGACAATGTAGGACAACAAACGTCAGCAACTGAAACAAAGACAAACCCATCCGGGAGCCATCCTGTTTCAGCTCTAATAATTCTCATAAGCTATTTTTTATTTTATAACAAGTATGTAATTTAATGACATTTTTGAAGTACAAATTCTAGTTAAGTGTTTGTAAGTTTACACACAAATAGGGTAAGGGTAGTGGTTGAAAACAGTGTAAAAATGTAACTTATGGGAAAATAATGTAATTTTATAAAAATGATAGTTTTTTTAGTACTCGGTGCAATAAAAACTGAAATAAACGGATCATTCCCCGTAACTTCAGCTTTTGCCATCTGTACCAGCCTTTAAACCCACTGCTGTGACGATGTTTTTCCTTTTTTTTGTTTGAAAGAGGTTTTACATGCCTCTATAGCAACAAACATGCTGTACCAAACATACTTGTTTTCGGTGTTCTTACTTTCCTGCTGACCTGCACAGATTTTTTTTTCCATTTGTTTTTAAAGAGTGACCTAAAAAAAAAAAAAAAGCTGTTGTGAAATGCTTGAAATCATCCACAGAGCGTCATTCCTGACCAAGACTGTGCCATGTGGAAATGAGCTACACAAATTTCTGATCTGGGATACAGCTGGGCAGGAACGGGTGAGTGTGCGCACAGCACAAACTCTTTATGTACTCACTGTTAGCTTAACGTTAACACATGTGAAGTTGAGTTTCCATTACACTTTGCATCAGAAAGCTGGTACTTGTTATAGGTAGATATTTAGAGGGTATGAAACAGGATGCTTGACACAAGAGTTCAAAGGTCATGAGATGTCACGGTGGTTAATTTGATAGATGAGGAGGAGGTGGGGTATAGCCGAAGCTTGCCAAACCTGCTTACTGCATGTAAAAACTAATGCAAGCATTTCCTGTGTGTGAAAGAGCATGCTGGGACTCCTGCTCTGAAGGTTCTCCTTTTACATTTGACCACCTGATCTTGTGTAATAAACATTTGTGAACTATACAACTGTGGGCCCTCTTGAAATACTGATGTCACTGTAGTGTAGTGTTATCATCATCACTGTGGCCTTGGTGATTAACCCTGTGATGCCTGAGTACCACAGCTGTATCCTCATCCTGGGTCTTTGGACCCAGTGTTTTGAGTTTTAGCTTATTTTGATATTTATGATTTATGTTTTCCTTTAGGTTTTTTTTAAAAGTTCATTTCTACTATGCTTAAGTTGCCATTATAGTTTTTAAGTTTTTAGATTCACTTGTGTCTTCTACCCCGGTGTTTAAGTTTTCGTCGCCCTTTATATATTTCATGTCTGCGAGTCTTATGTTGTCAGGTTCGTGTTGTCATGTCTGCGTTCCGTGCTGTTTCCTGTTTTATTGTGAAAGCCCCTGTCCTGTGCGCAGTGTGTATAGTTTCCTGTGTTCATGGTCAGGTTGTTTGCTGTGTCATGTCTCCACGGTCCAGGTATCTTTCTATCCACGCCAAGTTTCGCATTTAGTGTTTTTCACCTTTTATTTTTAGTTTCCTCCAGTTTAGGTTGTTGTTTATTCACGTCATTGTTTGCCACGTGCATTACTTTGTATTTCTCCATCACCCACATTAAACGGCTCAATTTTTGTTAATTCAACTTTTGATCCACGTGTCTGCATTTGTGTCCAGTATTCACAATATGTACAGTCCTCGTCTGCATAATGTGACACTGTAGCCCTAAGCTGTTAAAACATCAGAATAAGGAGCAGGAATTTATTCTATACGACAACATCATTTTAAATAAAAGTAATCAGTATTTTAGAACACAGCAATCTTAGAATTGTAAATAACTTTGGATAACTTTTGGATTAGTTGTGTTGATGAATGCATTTAAAAGAAAGCTACAAACCTTTTCATCCAGCCATAAGAACCATGTACTTTTTACTCTTATTACTCTTTTACTTCACAATAGAAGTCTCATGTTTATGGTTGCACCACCCTGACATAAGACAATGTAGAAACTGATAGGCAGAATTATTATAACAGCTTTAAAAGGATTGGTAATCAATCATTTTATTAATCTAGTTTAATTAATATGATTTTAAAAAATGCCATAATATTTTATTCTACATTTATTTTCATTGAAACAACATTTAAACTACTATTTAAACTGATTGTTTTTAAATGGAAATGATGCACTCGATTTGATTTCATATTTAATTTGTCACATATTGTCTACTTTATTAAAATAAATATGATTTCTACTGATTTATTTATTTTTTTAATGATTGCTGTGTTTGCTGAACTGCTGTAACTTTAAGATGAAGTGTATCTTATCTTATCATTGGCGCCGGATATATATAGTTGTACTGATGATAATACACATTGATAGTTGCTAAGCAATGTGCCGGTGCAGAGGTGAAGAAAAGCTGAAGCTGAAGGGAATGGAGCAGGTTTAGAATGTAGCTTGACTGATAAGAGAAATTTTGTAACCAACAGTAACTTCAGTATGAAATAAAAATAATTTTTGATACACATGCTGTTTATTGGTTTAGGAAATGTAAAAAAACTCAAACTGAGGGTGATATTTATTCTTCCCTCTTTTGGGGGGAAATCTGTGATGATTCACTGTCTATAAATGATCTCATACTGAGTTTGGCACATTAATAGCCTGATGCGTTCACTCATCGTTTATCTGCAGAGGTCATTTTTACATTTGGCGTTTCTTTACAAGCTGCCACAGTTTGTCAAGGCGAAGTGATGTAGAAGGTTGTGAAAGGTAACTGCAAGTTAAGAAGGCTTGGCGACTTGAGGAAGTAATTTTTTCCATAAACTCATCATGTAAGAATGTATGCGCATAGTACTCTGCCTGTCTTTTATAAGCTTTTTTTCCCCCTTTATTAATCATAGACTGAGCACTTTGGATCATAATTATGTGTGATATACAAAAAAAAAATGCAATCAATCATGCTAACTAGTATAAATGTGTCGTCTTTTTTTAGTTTCACTCATTAGCACCTATGTACTACAGAGGATCGGCTGCTGCTGTCATTGTCTATGACATTACTAAACTGGTAAGTGTAACAGGAATTTTACTATCTCTAAACTGGTTAAACTGTCATGGCTGTCAGCTCCCTGGAAAGAATGAAAAACATCAGTAACAGCTGTCCTGAGTGTTTGTAAGTGAAGAATTTTGCTACTTTTCCATCACTCTGGGATGCTGTGTTTCATGACCTACAAATGTCATTCTTTCCTGGTTTGTTAATGGAAACTTGTCTAGGGAAAAAAAAAAAAGCAATGAATATATGATAGGAGTTGGAAAAAACTGCTGGGCATAATCTTATAAACGATCTATCCCAGGATTGACCCCCAATGTCTTCTTGTTGCTCAGGATTCGTTCCAGACGCTGAAGAAATGGGTGAAGGAGCTGAAGGAGCACGGTCCAGAGGACATTGTTGTAGCTATAGCAGGGAATAAGAATGATTTAGGAGACATCAGGTGGGCTACCTTTTTTTCATCTCTTTTTTTCCAAATCTGTTAAAAACAGTTTCTACAGGCGCTATTAGACCGAGTTGACAAACATATGTGACAGTGGACAGAATTGACCTGCAAAGGGGTCCAAATTTAAAGGATTTTCACAGTGGACATCGACTTTGGACTGTTTGTTGCACCACAAAGCCTTGTGTTGCAAGTCTTTTTCGAGTGAAACAGGCCAACTGCTAATTTAATCCGGGCAGAGATCTGAATCATCGTCAGTTTTACATCCTTGTTATTTACAAAGACTCTACCCACGTCCTGTTATACCACACTGAAGTAAGGTGGGTAAGTCAAGGACTTGTGTATTTATTCATCTTACAACCATTGAGGTTCTTTGTACTGACAGCAGACTGAACTCTGAGGCTCTTCATGTGTTCTGTAAATGAATCGCTCTTTAATTGTCATCGTTTTCAGAAAGTACTTCTGTTTTTGTTTTACTGCCTGGCAGACTTAGGACTAAACTAAAACATAAATCTATATGTGGCCTATAAACTAAAATAATTTTGACACCCCTGTTGTTAGAGTACTGTGGCATCAGGTCAAAGAATTCTTCATGTTTAGTGATAAGAAAGTTGTGTTATTATTCACCATGGCCCCAATTATAGGTCGTCTTTTATTGTATCACTTCCTTCAACAATATATGTGCAGTAAACTCACACAATACTGTGTAAAAGTGTGGAGTCACCACCTTATTTCTGTACATTGTACCTGACTATTTTCAGAGGAAGGATTTTGTTTGTTGAGCCACTGTTCTATGAATTATTCAAGTTAAAAAAAAGTCCATGTTTAAGTGTTGCCTACACATTACAGACAACTTAGGAAATAAACAATTTTAAATTGTATCTGAAGGCAATTTGTTACTAGCAGGCTGTCACAAATACACATCTTTTGTTAACATTTTAGTTGAATCTATGAAAGATGGCAAAGATAACACCCTTTGACAGGCATAATTGGAGATTTTCCATCTGAAACATGTTCTTCTTTTTGTTACAGGGAAGTTCCTATGAAGGAAGCTAAGGAGTTTGCTGAATCAATTGCCGCTATTTTCATTGAGACGAGTGCCCGAAATGCTGTCAATGTTGAGGAACTCTTTCAGAAAATCAGTAGGTTTTGTGGCCTTTTTGTTTTCTCCTTCAGAAGTACTAGTGTATCCTGTCTTGTGCTTGATTTCGAGTACTGTATTAAATCTATATCAAACGTAGTGGCCTAAGCAGCCTGCTGGACCTCCCTATAAAGTGAGTACACTTTTATAGTAGATCAGTTCTGAAATCTTCTCTCTTGCCTGCATTTCAGTTAAAGTAACTATTGAACGAGTGAAACAGTAGGCTACAGCCTAGGGTACTCCAGCTTCCTCTCAAAGTCCAAAAACAGATTTGTTAGGTTAACTAATGAATGTAGATTGGCTACAAGCCCTGTGATTGAGGATGTCCTGTCCAGGATGTACCTGGCAACTTGCTGTATGACAGCTGGAATACACCCTGGATGGATGGATGGATGGATGGATGGTCAGTTAAGAAATGGATAAATGTAACAAGACACCGATTTTTTTTAAATGTATCTTTTGTTTGTGTTCAGAATGGAAGCAGAAGAGATAGAGAAGGTCTCACTTATTATTCAGTTCCAAATAAAACTTCGACTCTACACTTCCCTGGAGCCAGCAACGCAGCTTCTCGAAATGATGATATGAAATGTGTAGTTTCTAATGCAGATTTTCTTTTTTAATTGCATTAAGGTTCTGCCATAATGTGGGAGATACACTTTAAATCAAATTTAACCCAGTGACAGTTTTATTTTTATTCCAGCTAAATGATCCTGAGATGTTTTGGTTCTACGCTTTGCATGCAAAGCTATGCAATCTCCTTCCCTTTCATGTGGTCATCAAAAAACTGCTCTGCCTTAATTTTAGTAGTAGTGAAGCAATGCCAAATACAACTCGGCTAAATTTTTAAAACTCTTTGTATGCTTAAGATTACTAAATCTGATGTGGAATCTCTTTAAATTTCTGTATTTTTAGGTAAACAAATTCCACCCCTGGAAAATTCTGAGGTGGACAGCAATGATTCCTTTAAACTCACGCGGCAGCCTGCTCCGTCCACCAGGAGGTGCTGCTAGTACCAGCAGCGGCTGATAAGATTACTTCCTTCCGCACTATGGACCCACCAGCACAGCAATCCATACAGCGTCTTACCCGAGTGACAGCACAGTGATCAGACTGATGTTGGCCTGCATGTGTGGTTGATTGCAACATGAAACAGAAAAACCTGCCAGCAGTATTATATGCGTCAGTTTACCAGCTTTAACGTGCTTTAACGTCGGGTTGTCCCCCTCAGGTGGTGTTCTGGCTCAACTACTGTGTGGTATGACACATACAGAAGCTCATTCTAAATTTCAACTACTCTGACTTTAAAATTGAGCACAAATTAAAAAGAAGCGGAGCTGACATTTTTTTTTAAAGACAGGAATTTGTTGTTTTCACTCACCTCCTTTGTAGACTATCATAGCACTGTGGCTCCTAAACACAATTTAAGTTATCAATTTTTAGCAAGTCTAACTCCTCTACCCATGAAGCATTTGTGCACATGTGCCACATTTAAATAAGAGGTCGTTAAGAACAAATCTTAGACGAGCATTTATCTCTGTAGCTCAAATGCGACGGCTTTACATTCCTCACGTGTTTTTCACGCACATTTGCTTTAGAAAGGTTTTAACTGTAGTGCTGCAGAGGGAACAGCTTGAATCGCAATTACGGTATGACACCCCCTGCTGAAACACTGTGACCAATGCTAGAACTGTTTACATAGTGATTTGTTAAAGATGTTTTCTACATGCTGAAATGTATTGAGATTTCATTGCAGGGAACGACTGTGTACAGCTGCCAATCGTGTTTTTGTTTTTCAGTGCATTTTACCTGAAAAAGGGGTCACACTTGTATTGTGCAGAAAAGAACTGCATGTATTTGCCTTAAACATGCTGTTATATTGTATATACTAACCAAACTCTAAAGGAACTGTGGGAGCGCAGCCCTAACCGTTTAAACTGTTCATCATGCTCATGGCAGCACTTTGCATATTAACACAGTATCAGCTGGGAGTTATTTAATAGTAAAAATGTTAACTGTTACAGTTCCTCCTTAACTTCAGCACACAGTAGAAATTATTTGAATGAACGTGAAAATTACATTACTGACCAGTTAGTTTTTTCATTGTCATAGCTTAAAGACGTGTTTACATTTGTACCTGAGTTAGTCATTTACATTATACAGTGTACAGTTTCTATTAACAGGTATGATGAGATAATAGAATCATGTTTTTACTTTGTAATGCCATAAATATAATGATATTTACCGTCCTATATATGTGAAATTATACCAGCCTTCATTCAGAAATCTTCCAATCTGTGTGGCCTTGCTTATCTGAAAAGCATACGTTGCATACCTTTAGGTATATGACGCAGTTTTTTTTTTAGGTTAATTTGGAGCATATGTGGAGCATGGGACTATGTGGATCTTTCACTAGACTGTACCATACAGTAATTGGCTTAAGATGAAAAATGAAATGAACTTAAGAGCTTCTTGGCACAGGATGTAAACAATTTTAAATCAGCTGGAAGAGTTATGATTGAAAACAACCTTCATACAATGCAGACTGTATTTCTCAGTGCATGTTGTAAGGACCCCCTTTGTGAGTTGAGATGCCCAGCAATTGTTGCTACACAAGTGCCTTTTGTATGTTTTCCTAAACAAAATGTATGACATGGCTACAATGTGCATTTTGTTAGAATTAATTAGTCGTGTCAAACTAAATATATACATAAAACTGCCATTCCTTTACAGTCACACTCATACTTGCATACATGCTTCTCTGTTTACTCTGTAGACCAGATTAACATTTGTATATTAATCAGTGTAATAAAGAAGTAAACATTCAATTTCCTTTTAATTTTTACTTTTTCCAATACTGGAATACATGTCCCTGAAGTGTCAAAGATCTCAAACAGTGTCAAAGGATTACACATTAAGCTGATTCCTGTACAGGTTCTCAGTCATCCAGGTCATGGTCGTCTAGAGAGCTTGAAAAAAAGGCAACTGAACTGATTTCATCTATCAGACATCCAAGCGTCTTCATCAGTTGTAAAAGTAAAAGGGGGCGAGTCCTGCTTGTTGTCAAAGAAACTCAGGAGAATTTTCTCCAAGCATGACATCCCAGAGCACTTCAGACCCAGCGACACACTTGACAAAAGCTGGTTCATCCCAAAGGCAAAACTCCCAAACACAAGCTAGGTAACATAACAGCTATTCCATAAACGCATGGCACAACGTAGAGGAGCCACCTCAACAGGACAAGACTGAGCTGTACATCTCCATCTAAAGGATAAAGATCACTCCTTGGAGGATGCCAGTGTTTAGACAGAGAAGACAGACGGTTTGAACGGCTTAAACCACTGTGAACGACTGTCAGTGAACAGAGGTGGTGGCTTATGACACCAGCGAGGTCTCTCGGTGGTTTCACTTTTAACCAACATTGAAGGTGTTGGTAATGACGTAGTACTGAAGAAGCCTCTTTTTTTAGCCTAGACTTTTAAGTTTTGATAATAGGGAAATGAGTGAGAGAAGATGCACTCACTAAAAGAAGGTTCTATCATGACATTAACATCTGGACACTGTCAGCCTTACTGAGCAGCCTTTGGCTGGAGTCATAATATACTGGTAGGAAAGGTACATGGAGGAACAAATGCCTGGATTTCTGATTTTGCCTAAAGAAACTATATCACTGTAAATCAACCTTTTATCTTTAACGTCAAGAAATGGTCGTTGTTTCTGAAAATTCACAAGCGTGACAACCTGAACCACATGTAGACTGTGCCTTATTCAGTACAGCTTACTGAGAAGAAGTCCTCAATTCCCATAAAAAAGATGGATCGCAGTTGTCAATGGTCTCTAAGATAGCAAACCTAGGATATGAATAGCTCACAATGAGTACACACACTGCACAAAATCCCTGGATTCCTTGCAAATAGCATCTTAAATTCCCCTTTTTAGCATTCCCCTTTTCATCTACACTCACATGATGACCCAAAATGTGTTGAGTTTTGTCTCTCGATTAAAAGTGTCTTTCCTTTTTTTTTTAAAAAAGATTTCTCCTCGACCGGTTGGTTTGAGGTCAGTATTCAGACGTAGTTAATCCAGAGAACTCCTCGGCTTATTTTGCAGCTTGACTAACAGTGACCTGAACGCTGTGCATGTTTACATGAATATGCGATTTTTTCTTCTTTCTGAATCTGGCTGAAACATAAACACAGCTACATTTCATTTCATTCTTTTATTTTATGAGTTTACCACAATGTGTGCCTTTGAAAAACATGACAATTACTTTATAATAATATAAAGTAATTATATTATTATCAACTTCAAAAGACTGTTTGAAGTTGACAGAAGTCCCATTAAATGTTTTATATTTTAAAATTAAATAAAAAACAAGAATTAAATATTATAAAAAGAATTGGCTGAAGGAAGATTTTTGAACTAATTAGGCTAATTGGTAGCAGGTCAGTGACATGACTGGATATAAAAAGAGCATCTTAGAGCAGCATAGATGGGTAGAGGTTCACCAGTCTGCGTCCGAGCAGCACTGCATTAAAAACAGTCATGATTCTGTCATGGAAATCACTGCGTGGGCTCAGGAACACTTCCAGAAATCACTGTCTGTGTCTGGGAATTAATGCTTGTGTAACTGGCAGCTCGCACACCTTTTTCCAGGTGGAAAAGCAATCATCGGTGCTAAAAGGTATATACACGTTTGAGAGCAACATAAAGCTCCCATCCAGATGACGTCCTCTTTCAGGGAAAGCTTTGCATATTTCAGACTATGCTAATCTGATTACTGCCTCTATTATGTCTTAGTAGGAGAAAAGCCCAGGTGCTGACCTGGCCTGTCTGTATGTCAGACTTTTCACCAATGGAAAGCATTATGAGCTTAATGAAATGAGAAGTAAAAACAAAGAAGAAGACCTGGAAATGTTGAGGAGCTAGAGTCCTATATCTGACAAGAACCAGACGACATTCCTCTCTCAAAAGTCCACCAACTGGTCTCCCAGTTCCCAGAGGCATACAAGTGTTGTTAAAAGTAGTGATTAAAATGATCCCTGAGACTTGTTGCTCCCATCAGATTCACAACTACCCCCCGAGTGGGACATTTTTAAAAGCATTTAATATGTTTTCTAAATTCTCTTTAAATAAAATATGGGTTTATAAGATCTCCAAAGCATTACATTATGCTTTTAATTCAGATTCTCCAAAATAACCCAACGTTTTAGGAACTGAGGTTGTGCAGGGATTCTTTAACATTGATGGAAAAAAAAATCACTTGTGTGAAAATAGGATACTACTAAGGGACTACTGGTTAAGTAATTTGTGGTTTATCTTGAATGTAAACATTGTTTACGGCGTAAACAAACAGCTTTCAAGGCTGACCAGTCAAGTACTGTTACCAGGGCAACGTTTTCCCCGTGTACTGTAAGGGTAGCAACCTCAACATGCCATTTAAACCACAAACAACACGTATATTTGTGTTACATGTAAGTTCACTAATACTTCTAACAGGTTTAACTAGATCTCTGTTTGTGTGAGACTGCTGGAGATTGAATTTACTGGGTTTTATACATCATGTATACATTGCAGACCTGCATTTTTTTTTTGCGTCCAAATGCTCGCATAAATCAATAACGCACATTTTAACTTGGTATTGGTCACGTCGGGATTTTATAAGATTATTTTAAGAGACGTTTTTCCTTCCCTGTACGTCTGTTTCAGTGTCTGCATATTATAACTTTAACTTTAATATATAATAATATTTAATATATATAACTTTACTGTACCATAATCGCATCAGCTGTCAGACCACGAGTGCGCGCAACAGAGGGCTGAGCACTCGCGCGTTCAAGTATTTGTACCCACATGCTCACTGGCTGAGCACAGTCAGCGTTTGACTCAGTAGTGGCAGAAGGGATCCAGGATTTCCACTTGTCAGTAAAAACTCCACGATACCGAAATCAAGTGCATCCCTTCAGCCAACATGTCAAAGTTGGATCAGATCCTCATCCTCGACCCTCCGTCTGACCTCAGATTTAAAGGTATGTGAATGAAATATCATTTATTTATTTAGTTGTTGCTGTGTATAATGTCCAACGAGTAGTAGTAGTGGTAGTGGTAGTGGTGAAGCAATGATTTCACACTCCCTCAAGCGAATTTCGTTGCTAGCAGGCTAGCTAGCATTCACCGCCATTTTAAGTTAGCCAGGGAGCCGGACGGGCCGCTGCAGCCCGGCGCTACAGTGACGTGGATAGCCGGGCAGGCGTGCGCCCAAGTGGCCTGCTATTCAGTACCAGCTTACTGACAGTACCAGGCAAAGTGCAGGAAGGATGTGGTTGTCAGTGACTGCTTAAAAATGGAGAGTTAAAGTCTACACGTTAAGAAGCATGTTTGTTTATGTCTTCACTTTTAATATCAGCTACTATGCTGCTGCTAGTTGTGTTAGCAGGAGTAAACTGTTGTTTCCCGGGGCTTAGGCTATTCCCTGGAAGGAAATACATTTCAGAATGACAAATCCGGCGTTCATCTTGATGCACCTGTAGCAGGAACTTGTGAAGCCAGTAAAGTGACTGACAGTTGGAATGACAAACTTGGTTAGCTAACGTGAACTGTAATAACATGCACAGTTTCTTTCTATTTTTAAATAGCAACACCGGGCTAACGTTAGTTCGTTTGATCTAAACCTATTAGCTAATTTTAAGTGTGTGTTCGCATCCTGGACAAAACAGTGCGGCCCATTCGTGGGAAAGCAGGGTGGTTCACGCATTCGGTTGGCACTGATTGCTTTTCCTGGTAGTGATAACGTCCAGTGATGTGTCAGTTAACCGTTGGCTAACGATAGCTTGGCTAGCCTGCTAATGCCAAAGTTGATGTGTAGCTGTGTAGTTGTATAACCATGTTTTGTTTTTGTTTTTTTTTTGTTTTTTTAGCGCGTGTCAGACCTGTAACATTTTTTAAAAGTCTTAGATACAACGTAACTTTTGGTCGTTTGTGAGTCCAACTGTTGCTCTTGTGGTCAAGTGAATGAAGTGGCAGCAAACGGCGCTGATTTCAATGAAGCTAGCTCACGCAGGCCATTGGTGACACAACAATCTCCACAGTTGGACTATTTATCCTCATCATTATTCATTTTGACCCAGAATTCCGCACAGCACTTCTCGTATTTGTCCCAGTTACTAAGCTCTGTGTCTGCTGGAGGCATTTTTGCAAGCTAGACAGTTATTTTGCTTTCTGTTGAATATACCATTGTCCGGGAGGAGGTTATAAGAGGACACTGGTGTTTGGACAAGGTGTGGATGGATACTGGTTGTAGCCTGGACGTGACAGGATCGTTAGGAAGGCCAAAAGCTCAACATTCCAGACCCACTGGTATCGTTGGGTGGAGTGTAGTATTTAGAATGTTTTGGTGATGAGCTTTCCAGGGTGAAACTGCAGTTTTTTTTCCTGCATCAATACAGAATTTCAATGATGACACAGGTGGAAAAAAGGCAACCCCCACCCGCCTCATGTTGAAACCCTTAAACTCATTAAATTTATGTACATTTATTAAAATTGGGAAATGTTTTTATCATGCAAGGTGCAATAGAAACAGCGGTGGTGAATGGAGACTTTTCCAGGAAGCTGACATTGTAATTGGACAGGGATAAATCAGTAAATCAGTGAAAACTTGCTCTGGCTTAAGTTTAAAGACATCTGGAAACGGGTGGTAACCATTTGATTAAACTCACACTTGCTATGTTGTCATAGCAGCATCAATCAACAGGTCAACGGTGCCATTATAATCAAATTCTTCAATCATATTGTTAGAAAGCCAATAATAGTCTTATCTGTCTTGGACAGGTTGTTTTTTGGGAGCAACGAGGTAAACCAGAATACATAAATGAAATTTTCTTCAGCTGAACCTTAAAATTTCATGGGTATTTAGCCTGATGGTAAACACATGGTTTGTCATAATCTGATCATGGACCTCTACTTTTTTACCTGATTAAGAAATTCTACTCTAATTTGACTTATTCCTTTTACTGATCAGTCACACGGTTTACATTTTCCCTCATCAGATTAAACTTTTAGCCTTTTATATTCTGGATTGGATGCAAAGCTAAATTGCATCAGTATGATGCTGTTCATACTGATCATTGTTTACTGATAATCATCGACTCGTTTTATTCTTTAGTACTGAGGCCAAAATCTCTGATCCACTGCACATGTAAGAAAATCCCAAATCCTGGGTCATAAACCCCATTCTAACAACTATATATAAATTATATTGAAATTTGGGATCTGTGTGTGTGCTTTTTATTTTATTTTTTAGTAACTTAGGATGAACATGGCCCAAATTTAAGTGGCTTGTTTTTGATGTGGAGAAGGAAGATGACCACAACTTCTCTGCTGTCGCAGAGACGGAGCTAAATCGGTATTGGAGAACTGGACTGTTTTAGAGCCTCTGCTGGGACTCCTCCAGCAAGCTAGAGGGGGCAGCCCTCCTTTCCTTGGTTGGTATTTTTAGAGCAGGACTGGCCTGGGGGACCCCAACTCAGCATACATGCAACAAGATGAGAGATGTGCTGCTAATGCTGCTCGAGCAAAGGTGGCATCTCAGTGCTGGGCAGTGTATGCAAGCTACAGTATGTGGGTGGGATAGCTGATGCACACAACTGCTTTCCAGTTTCAGGCTTTAGTCTAGTAGTGATCAGTGTGTAAAACGCACGTAGGGAAAAACATCTTGGACTCGGTTAATTTCCAGTTTATAGAAGCAGTTATTCATCTGTGCTAGTTTTCTGTTAAGGTCTATAAAATAAAATAAAAAGTAATGTTCTTTACCTTTTCTTTCTAGCATCATAGTGCTGAAGCTATAATAGACATTGTTTCTGGCTCTACAGGTACGCTCTGTTTTGAATAACCTGGTATTGTTATGTCTTTTCGACTCATCTGTGTAGCAAGAACAAAGATCCTTGAAGTACACGCCATTAACAATGAGGATTTTCCAGTTTGTAAGGCATTTTGTGACTCACCTGTGTTTTTTAAAAAGGAAAAATACAAAACGCCCAGGCACACAAGTGTACATTCTGGTGTTAGCTGGGTGGAGCCACTCCGTTCTGGTCACGCATTGCTTCTTATCTTTCAGGGCAGTGAATGAAGGCTGACTTTGAACTCCAGAAATAAAGCCAAGCTTTGGAACTTGTGGAAGTAGAACAAATATTTATTTTTCTTGGTTTCTTCTGATATTGTTAGAAGTGTAAAAATAATGCAGATATGTCAGAACTTTGGGAAAATTTAAATCCCAAAGATTATCTACGTGTTTCATATACATATGTGAAAAATTTTGTACTAGTAATTTAAATATTGGAAAAAAGTGCATTTTAAATCTTGGAGCCTGGTGCTTATTGGGTAACAGATTTTATGTACTAGTAATATTTGACTCATTTAATACATTCGATTGCTTCCTAAGAAACCGTAACCTGGACCCGAGACCACTGTCAGCTTCAAAGTGATGCACAACAAGCAGTTCGGTCCTTGTCTGGATGCAGCTTTGCGACTTGTTAAGCATAAGTTGTTAGCCAATGACCGTGCGGTATTAGATTCATTATGACCAGGCTCAAAACACCAAAATATCATCTGCTGAAAATCCTGAACTTGAAGCTCCATGATGGGATGTCACTAAACAGTGGGTGATGTCACTGGAGTTTAAAGCCCATCTTTTATACTTTCTGCATGCATGAAAATGTACACCTGTTAGCTGTAAACAGAGCCCATAAACAAAATATTTTGACACCAGAATAATCACATGATGGACTGCTTGCAAATTGTCTGGGAGGTAAATTGTATAAACATAATTCATATCATCCATGCTGTGCTCCCAGCTAACCAAACATCATGAGACATTGTCCAGGCTCCAGCCTAATTGCGCTGATTGAGTTTGGGGTACCTCTGACTTGGCAAGAAGTGTGTTTTGTTTTTTTTGCCCCTCCCCCTCTCCCCAACACGATATGTCCAATCAGTGCTCGATAGTGCTGATCATGGTTAAGGGCCTAATTTAAAGCCAGTGCTGTCACAAGATGGTGAGCTGTTGTGCAACTTTTGATCTCCTGATACGTGACCAGTCAGCATCATCATGGGATGTCTATATGAAATTAGCTGTTTTGGAGTCATGGAGGGGAATTGATTCAGGTGATCACTTGAGCGATAATCAGGAAGTAGAGGTAATCTTTTGAGATTCCAAGTGAAGTTGTGCTTTCATAGGTTGTTCCACTCCACCGTCAGTGTTAGTCTATTCAGTTATTAAAAAGTTTGTTTGTTTTTTTTAACAGGAAATCTGTTATAACCAGAAACCCTTTTAACCCTTTGCTGTAACCTTGTATGCAGCCTGATGTGCACCTCCTGAGAAATGTAATTAATTGTTGGGTCGACATAGTCTGCAACGACTGGACAGCGTAGGGTTAAGATGGGGTTCCCGGTTATGTCGTAAGTTAGGACGTAGATTTCTCGCAGAAGTCTAAATTAAGCTCATGTCTTACAGATGGCTCATCCTGTTGACTGCCATCGGTTTATCGATGTTCAGATAAAGTGTGAAAAGGAGCAGAAAGTCTAAAAAAACTGTTGATTAAAATAATTAAAATGATATGACTACGTGCATTTTATTAAAAAAACAAAACAAACTCTCATCAAAGTCTGTCCAGAATTTCACAGCTGATAGATTTCGAGTTTTATACTTGCAGTGAAACTACCTTACAGTGTAGCATCAAGGCAAGAAACTTGCTATTTAATAAGGCTTCTTAATCGTGTTGTTGTAATTGAGTTACATCAGTATTTTTCAGCTAATCTTTTTAAATGTCTTTTTGAAGCTTGGCACCAAAACACAGAATGCTGCTCTGTCCTCCAGGGAGGAGGTGTAACCTGAAATATTGAATTTCAGAACTACTGCGTAAACATGTACGGTAGCCATCTTCCTCAGTATTGTGGCTTTTTTTTTTTTTAATCTATCTGACTTAATGGGGGGAATAAAAGCATCATTTTTGGAATTTTAGTCATCGGTGAAGTTTTAGCTTTTTGCATTTACCTTATACACCAGTGTTGGAGACCGTGCTATAAAATTAAAGCTAAAGCTGTTTTTTTTTCCTTCTTTTTTTTTCCTTTTGTCGTTGTGTTGTTTTCCAGGCCCTTTTACAGATGTAGTCACCACCAACCTCAAACTGAAGAACCCTTCTGACAGAAGAGTGTGTTTC
>VUQR01031986.1:54655-66507 GCA_015108515.1 Hemichromis elongatus
ACAAGAGATAGCGTAAAAAAAAAAAAAAAAGAATCAGCATCCTGAAAAAAAACAAAGTTGAAACCTACAATTATTCTGTTAAAGCGCGAAGTGATGTAAATCACTGCAGAATGAGTAAAAGCCCACTTTTCTTTCCTTTTGGCACTAGACAGCGGGAGAATTGCATGTTAGACTTTGGCCGTGTGACTATAGTGTTGAGATGAGCTGAAAGTTGCATAATTGTGTGTTTGAAGTACACACAGAGTGGCCCTTTTTGAGCGAGATGTTGCCAGTACTGTTTTTGCCTTTTACTCTTTATGATGTCGATTCAACAAGATTCTGGAAACATTTCTCACAGATTTTGGTCCATATTGAATGATGGTGTTGCATAGTTGCTGCACATCCATGATTTACATCTCTCGTTCCATCACATCCCAAAGGTTACTGTTATTGTTACAGTTTCTGGGGTTACTGTTGCCTTCATTATCAGCTTAAAGCAGTCTGGTCATTCTCCGACGACGCCAACGAGCCGTTTTCACCCAGAGAACTGTCACTCACTGTACGCTTTTTCCTTTTTCAGACCGTTATCTGCAAACTCTAGAAATGGTTGTGTGGGGAAAAAAACTCCCAGCAACCATGTTCAAAGTTGTAAATCACCTTTGTTTGAAGTCCAGCAGGTGTTCTTACCCATGCCATGAGTTGCCGATATATGATTGGCTGTAGTACTGATCGCTTTTTGGCTTCATACATTATATTAAGACAGAATTCCTAAATGTCAAAAGTTGAGAAGATCTTTTTATTACGTTACTAAGCTAATACTGAAATAGTTTATTTAAAAAAATAATAAACATTTTATCCACCTTACACTGGAAAACCTTATCAAATGTAAATGCTGCAGCTTCGCAGTAACTTCGTACTGCGAATAAATTACAGCTCCTTCACAAAAACTGCTGAATTGCATTGAATGTGACAGACCTGCTCATGTATATGTAGTTTTATTTTTTTTAAACGTGCTAACAGTCTGAGGATAAATTTTGCCTCCATCTGCTCCTGTAAAGCTGCTCAGTGGACAGTTTGTCCTTGGCAACTTCCATGTAAGACTCCCTCATACAACCACTTTGCAAACCCATAAAACTGGGGATTTTAAATGCCCTGCTGGGAACCATAAAGTGTAACAAAGGGATTAACAAAAATCTGTTCCCTGTTAAATGTTCAGTAAGCTACAATATACAAAATCTGGCTGTAAGAGCAGGAATGAACACGGAGGAGTATCAAACCTTTGTAATCTCCATTCATGTATCCAGTTATTGAGACATTTCTTGGAGCCCGTTAAAGCTTCTCTAGTCTGGGAAAACTCAGAAAAATGATGCTCTATTAATGATGACACACAAAACCTCAAGCTTATATTTGATAGAAGCATGCTGGGAAACTCCAGTCCTTGTCTGTGACCCAGAGGGAGATCGAAATGACAAAATATGATAATGATGATTGAATCCCCATGAGCTTAATTAAGACTGAAATAAAGATCCTACTGGAGGAGTGGAGTTTTGGTACTGAGCCACACGTGAGAACCTTAATCCCATTAAGGTATTTTGAATTTATTCCACCCTCAGGTTCAGAAACCACCTGAAAGAAGCAACAAGCACTAATCCTTTTGTTTCCTATATTACAGAAGACTTTGCTAGAAGACCAATTATAGCTCCACACTGTCGACGGGTAACACGGCGGACTACACGGTGATGCGTCATTACAGTCGATCCTTTGTTGTGATTACACAAACATCTTATTTGTGTTAGACACAGCGAGAATCTCTGGTAATCTCACGGATCGGTTCAGAATCCATTCCTGACTGTACTGAAATGATTATATACAGTAATTGTCTTCTTTATACAACCACAGTGGAAACGCTCAGCTTAAATTTAAAAAGCTTAAAAAATTAGACATTTTTATACACAGTCCCCGTTTTCAGAGGCTCAAAGTTATTTAGACAAAGAAACAATTTTAAATATGAAGCTATTTTCTAACAGATAAACATTTTGGAGTCGATGGCTGCCTGAAGTCTAGAACTAAATGCTGCATTTCCTCTCCTGCAACTTCATCTCTGCCCTCGTTATGCACTGTATGGACAATCACAAATGTCCAATTTCTTTACCTTAAAAAACAACTTTTGGAGTGATCAGACTAACAGTCTTGTGCATTCTTGCCAGCACCGCAAAACCAACCCAAGATTTTTTTTTTTTTTTTATCCTAGAGAGTTGACCTGATACCAAATGCAAGTTCTGCACTTATTGTCATGGAATAATATGGAAACAAGCATCACCTGGGCATGAAACCTAACATCAGCCAACTGTCCAATTACTTGTGCAACTTTACTTTTTGTTAAACCTCATAGAGCTGAACTCAGCATTTCAATCACACATTAGTTTGGTTTTAAAATCCACTGTGGGGGTACGCAAAAGCAAAACAAAACGTTTGAATTCTCCTAAAATTCCTGAAATCTCTAGTTACGTTTGGCTTCGGAGATGTAAAGTTATCATACCTCATCAGTGAAGAATGAAAAGTGTGAACAGTTATTTTATGATCAAATGAAAACGCCTCCAAGCACTTGTTAATTTATCACTGAAAAATAACTACGTTTCCAGAATGAATGGAGCGAAAATGACACTAACACACTAAAGTAAAAATCAGTTTTTAGTGACTGAATCATAGAATGTTTTTTTTAAACAATTTTTACACAAGTAGATTTTCCAAAATTTAAAGATTTAATTTTATTTTAAGAAAGGATAAACTTTGAAAGTTGACAAATAAATTAAATTAGTGCCTATTTATGCTTGAAAAAGGGGGTAATGCAAAGATAGTAATGTAGTAAAAATCCCAACAATATTCTCCTGTAGTACTAGCCAAGAAGTTGTAGTTTAATAAATCCATGGATTTCCAGTCACATTAATAGTAATTAAAATAGATATGTAAAATTACTGGCAGAGATAACATTAAATACGTGCAGTGAAGGTTTAGGTTGTTTCCCCCCTGTCCAGTTTCCATCTCGTATGGATTCAATGCTTTCATATTTGTTTTGCTCACAGGTTTTATAGACTCAACAATTAATCAAAGTAACTGGCAGAAGATCTAAACCTACCTTTAGATCTTTGTGTATATTCTGAGAGAAATAAATAGTCATTGTTCACAGTTGCAATAGATCAATAAAGAACCAAAATATCCACTTTATTAGTAGTACAGAGAATGACTTGGACAAACTAATGTAGCTCTCAGTCTAAGTGATCTCCCGCATTCTTGGATGTGGCACTTTGTCACTTTTCCAGGTGTTGTTCCCACTGTGAGCGTTGCGTAACTACAAAAACCGCCTCGTTGGACTCGAGGTCGAGTGTCTGCCAGCGAGGAAGCAGCTGTCTGAGCGGCGAGGGAACAAAAACATCCCTCTAGATTACATGGAGGATAACTGTTGGCACATGAAGACGTTTTATTTAATTCAAGACAAGAGCGCGGTCATTATTGGGAATAGAAGGCCGATACCTGCTGCAGACTTCTCCATACTTCAAGGCTATATGTTGGAAAAAAAAAAAAAATCTAACACGTTAAGTACATTTTACTGTAAACGTTGACGAGCGTTTCCTCACACGAGTCAGGAGTGAAATGAGAAATTAGAAAATGTTTCCTTGCATGAGAGTTTCTCTATGAAGGTAGGAAAATAAAAGCATGCCTGCAACAGTTGCAGGTAAATAGATCATATAAAACATATTCTCATGTCTGTGTGTGGATATAAAGACATCTTTGTATGTTTGTATAAACACAGGTCAGTCTTTGGTTCCACTCTAAAGTGCAGTTTCTGTGGTGCAGCAGTCTCAAGTCTTTGGTAAAGAGTTCAGAGGATTAGGGACCAGTCTTTATGCTCCTTTACCCATTAAAACAACAAATGTAAACTTAGTCTACCAATGCAGTCTCTGTGTGTGACCCCCCTCTGGGTCTCTGATAAATCCACACTCCTCTTTTTTGTCTTTGTGGATAAAATACTCAACCTGCTCTCTAGCTTTGCCAGAAGAGAAGCAGAGCAGTAATGAACGCGGCGATGACCAGCGCAGCGCGTTTCTGGCTGCCTCTGTGCCATCCCGTGCAGTCGTTGCGGTGCAACAGAGGCCTGTCTGTGTCATCCATTTGGCTGGGATCTGATGGCTGGCTGCTGGATGAGCACTGGACCAGGGGCATCTGGTAGGAGGTGGCTCGCTTCTCCGGGCGGTCCGGGCTGGAGCCGTCGCTGGGGCGCTGGCCGTTGTAGAGCAGGTAGCGTCCGTGAGCGTCCTGCTCCATGCGGAAGAGCTCGTACTCTGTGTGCGGCAGCCGGATGCCCAACGCCACGCAGCCATTGGTTATGGTGACATCCTGCTCCACCCCGAACTGCCAAGACCCCTGCACTCCACACTCATTACCACTGAAGACATTGAGGAGGGATGTGGTGGCCATGTCCATGGGAGTCACTCTCATGTGGTTCACTAAAAGAAGATGGCATAAGAAGACCTTTAAAGGGATCTAATTGTGCTTATTTTAAGCATTATTATTATTATTGCTTTCAGACTTTACTAAAGTAGCTTAGCATGATTCACAAGTTAAGCCATACATATTTACCTTGCACTGAGGATGTGAGGAAGCCCAAAAATGTCATCCTCTTTCAAAATGTTTTCTTTCCTCTCTTTTTAAGCCAACTTTGCTCAAGCAGAAGGTCTGAACAGCAGGTGGTGGAACTGCTGTTCTCGCAGCCAGAGCTGTGAGCCTGATATGAGCATTTGATGGATATCGGCTCTCACTGACATCACACGCAGCCAAATTCTTATACACTTTTAGAGCAGTCTGAAGCCCTGATCTTGTGTCTCACAGGTATTACTTGTTGAAACTCTGTCTGGCCATTTCTTGTTTTCACTGAGCTCTAGAGTAGCGATGTTGTGCTCTGTGCGCACAGACAGAATAAAAGATGAGGATAGCTTTCAATGAAATCCTCCTCATAGCTTTTTAAGTCTTAGAAAGTAAAGTCTGCTGAACTCCATATCTTTGAAGACTTACAAAGAAACATGTTTCTTTATCTAAAAAGCGATGCTAATACAGAAGGGATGCATTCACTCATCATATATATTTATATATATATATACACATATAATAAAAAAAAAAAAGGTCTTGAGGCTCAAAGTGTGACTTCACAAACCAGTGGGCGATATTAGGGTAGGTATGTCCATCTTTTATATAGTCTGTCTCCAAATGGTAAACTTGAGTTTTAAATGATGTGTCATCGAACCAGTTTATTCTGCTAGTTGAAACAATGTTGGTCTTATTTCCTTCCCTTCAATCGATTATGAAAAAACACTGCATCTGTGAAGTCAACAGGGATCACTTGGATCATAACATGAGTAGCAGTTATTAATTAAACGAGCAACAGTTTAGCCTTTTTATTCCAACACTGCTGAAAGTGAGCACGCCAAAAATGTTGTGGGGAACTGTTACAGGAAAATTTTGACTGCCTTTAAACCACATCAAATCAAGCCCTCAAAATTAGAGTTTAGTAGTATTTTTAAGAAACACCATTAGGGTAAAAATGCAAGGATACCACTAAGTTACCTTTGAAGACAAAATCTGTTCCGCCCATGACACGGGTCGAGTGAAGCCCTCGGCTGTAGCGGCCACGGGCGTAGATGGTGAAGGTGGGGTGTTTACAGATGGGGTCCGAGTAGTGGTAGTAGTGGCCCTCCCAGGTGTGGTTGTTATCGTGGAAGATGAAGTGGCGGGTCAGAAAGAGGACCTCTGGGCGAACTTCGCAGCGCTGGCTCACCCACTGCCCGTACAGCCCGACGGTCAGGTCGGCCCGCGGCGGCAGGATGGGAGGGTGGAACTCATCCGAGCGGTAGATGATACGACAGGCGATGCAGCTGTGGTCGTGGTTCTGAAAAAGAAAATTTTAAGTCATAACTACTGATTTAATTTTATTAATAAGTTTAGATTTAAAAAAAAAAAAGTTTCTCTCTTAATCAGAAAACTCTTCTTACATTTCCTCTAAGTGCAAACTATCTGCAATTGAGCTGTCAACTTGAATAATCTCATTACTTAATACAGTGAAATTAAATGAACAAAGTAATTTTACTGTGAAATTAATCACGCTGGAGAAATATTAGAGTCATATTTACTAAAAACATACAAACTAGAACAATAAATCACAATTAATCAAGTTTTAATCATAGTTTGGCTTCTCACAGTTGAATGAGCATAATTGAGTGATATATAGGATGCATGCTCTGCTTTTTGAAATGCAAAAAAAAGCTTTCTAAATCACTGCCTCATGACATGCCTTCATGTTTCATCACAGCTGTTTCCTGCGGAGCTCAGCTGGAAGTTTCTTGGACTCGTCTGGATGAGTAACAATGCATTAAAAGACAGATATACAACAGAAATCACATGTCTGGCAAGGCGGAATGTGAAGAGCTTGTCCCTCAAAGAGGATCACGATTCTTTTTATGGAAATACTTGTACAAAAAAAAAAAAAAAGAAAAAAATTATGAGGGCTGTGTGTCTACACTGCAAAAGAACAAGAATTTATTTAACTGCCTGAAAATACCACAAAATGCAATAACATTAATGCACAAAAGGCAAAAAAACAAAACAAAAAAAAGCAATCCATGAATGGTTACCAGCACGGATTGTCCAACATGTACTCAGAGAGCCTGCACAGCTGGTCGGTGTATCCACACAACTCACAAAGATGAACTGAAATCGCTACCCAATCACATTTCACCAAAGATGTGTGTCCACTAAACAGAATAACAGATGCCTCAAGAAAATTGTCAACACACTGGACAAAAGATCTGTTATCATCTCAAGCCCTTATTTTCCAAAACCTGGATTGTCTGCAAAATGTTGCATGAGAGTCTCCATTGTGTTTGTGTATGTGCAAACAAAAATGCCAACATGCCAAAGATGGTGAGGTCTGCTAGCAAACAAATATAAACAACACATTTATTTTAAAAAAGAAATTCTGCTTTGCAAATGTCAAGAATAACATTTATTTAAAAGGCTCCAGATGCCTGAAATACAAGTACTCAATATAATCTTATAGCTAACAATAAACTTTTTGCTGCTCTCTGTGGGATAAACCATGTGATTAAAGGGACGTACACACAGGAAGAGACTAACAACAGTGTGGCCTTCAGAGGCCATTGGATGTCAAAATGGATTCTGGCGACTCGTAAGCGATGACAGTCCAAATAACCATTGGCTAAACTAAGCGAGTGGGTACTGTGCCCTGAGTTAAACCTATTCTGATTGGAAGGAGTGGTGACTGAAGCTATAAAATACAAATAAGAAAGGGGGAGAAAATCAGGCTGTTGGCAAATATATTATTAAATGGAGAATATATTAGTGGGTTATCTAAATATTCCAGACCTAACTGTCTACCAGCGACAAACTGTCAGATACAAAGGACTGGAAGATGAGCTAATCTCTTCATATGTGGACAGTTCCCAATATGCGATTTGAAGAGCCATTTTTTGTTTTTTCTACACATGCACAAAAGTCTTCTCATGTGTTCTTCTTACTGCTGGATAGAATTGTAATGGTGAATCACCGGAATATTAGCAATGCTTCCAAGCTAACATCACGTGGAGTTTGCACTTGGAAGGTGGCAGATCAAAGATGGGATGATGTCTTACTCATAGATAGTATTAAAGAGATGCAGCTTCAGAGCTTCTGGGTCTTAGTAGTTTGAAAAAGGGGGCGGCTTCTTGTCACAAGAACCTCTGGTTGTATGAAAATCTATAGGGAAAACCATCCTTGAGTCAGTTGTTCTGCAAACATGGCTCTGATGACTTGATGGGCTAAACTGGTTCCTACTGAATAAAACATCAAGTTCAGTATATAAATGTTGAGGATTATTACAGCCACGAGGATTATCCAGGGTATACCCATCTGCTAATGACTTCTAGATCACAAGTTGAGAGCAAGTAACCATGAGTTGGTTTTACTGAGGTTTTGCAGACATGTGATCACTAACCACTTGATGTTAACTTGTCTGCACTTTTAATTTTGTTGATTTTTGTCATACTTTTCCCCTGATAGAAACAAGACGATGTCAACGCTTTGGCGGAATCATAGAGTAGACATATAGAGATATTTCAAATTTGATGTCAATAAAAATAAGACACTTTGTAAACAACTCTCACTGGTAAAAACAAACCTTTGCTCTATATTTTAGTCAACTGAATGAACTTTATATTTACTCTACTAAAATATTATGATATGTGCTTGGCTAAAACTAAACTGATCTCTAAAATATAACTAAAACTAAATGATATTTTAGTCAAAAGACTGAAAAGTGTGACATAAATAGAAATTGAGAGTTCGAATTTTCTTAATTTCAGCTTAAAATTAGGCTAGCAGTTAGCAAGTATTTGAATACAAGCATAAAAACTACAGGTAACAGTTGAGTCCAGTCTTCCGGGCAATTAGTGGTTACATCATGTCTAAATTGGTAAACAACATGACGTCATGTGAAAAATCTCAAAAATCAGAACCCCACTCACTCATCACATCTGAGTTTAAATGACAAGATAACAACAGTGAAAACACTCGTAGGGAGTGACTTCACAGTGATTACGTCCGTGTTTTATAGCGTCTATAGTCTCCATCCAGCATTTACATTTATATTGGTGGGGGGGTTTGGCTAGAAGATTTCAGGGCTCCATGGTAAGTTTTCATAAAAAGAAGAAAAAGAAGAAAAGCCCAAACGTTTCAGCTTATTTCAGTGCAAAATGTTTACGAACTCGTTTACGAACGGTTTACCCTGAAAAAACAGAAGCATGTTCACTGAAATCTGTTTGTCCTGAAAACTTTTTATGACATCAGCACATTGTGTCATGAAGTTCACACACTGAACGGCTGGAATCTGTTCGGAGGTGAGTAACAATTTCATTCAGTCTGAACCTCTGCAGTGTTTGGAGCCAAAGAGAGCACATTGTTTCACAGTAAAACACAGATGTCTGGACTACTTAAAGCCATTACACAGAAAACAGCATGCTGAATTTCAATGATTCTCACACACACATCACTGCAATGTACTTTGTTTTTAAACCCAAAGGTTTGCATATGCATAAAAAACCTGTTTATCATATTCAGTTAATATCACTAGTCAGGTGGAGCAGCATGTGTCCACAGACATGGGGCTCTCCAGCCGTCCTGCCATATTCCACAGGAAACTCCAGGGAACCAATTGAGTTTGTTATTTGAGGGTGGTCAAAATTTAAGACCTGACCTTCTCAACTCAATCGCTCTTTTTCCCAGACAACATTATGTCTGCATGAGATTTATGGAGAGTTTTAAAAAAAGAAAGAAATGGAGAACGGTAAAATGAGGAGAAAAAGCTGGAGTATCACTACATCCTGCAGATGAGATAATCCCAGTGCAGCTCCATAACCGCCTCAGAGCGAAAGGTTAATGGGACGACTGGAAGGGAGGCCTCCCACCAGAATATGTGTGAGAGTACAGTGTGTTTTTAAAAGCTGTGCACTGTGTGTGTATACGAGTGTGCATGTGGAAAGAGGAAAACACAGCATGTGTGTATATTTTAGCATATATGTGGACATTAGAAAAAGAGACGGAATCCGGAGAGTTTCAGTCGCAGGTGTGGAAAATGTTTTGTATCTGGAGGGACTCAGAGCCCATAAAATACAGACTTCCTGTCTGGCCTAACAATGAACATGTCCTCCTACTGATACCAATCTCTACCATATATCATGACACTACTGATGATTTCAACCAGTGTAGACTTTTGGGGGGTTTTTTTGGCTTCTTTTCCTGATAAATGTTATCTGAAAGTATAAATCAAACAAAATGACATTACAAGCTCAGAGTTACTTCCAGAAAAGTTGTTGGACACAGCAAATGTGAGAGGGAGGCTGGAGGTGCTTAATTAATATAGCAATGTTATAACTGATGTCATGGTAATCATCAATTATAAAGGGAAAAAAAATATGCAGTTCACTTTGGACAATAGATGAAGAGCGAGATCTACCAGGGAGTTTATTTCCCACATCCACAGCATCAAATCACAGATAGCCTCATTCACAAAGAATTATGGGTAATTCATCCTCTCTTGATTAGTGGACATAACTGTACAGATATCAGCTCTGCAGCTAATGATTTATATCGCCTGGTTCTAGAAGCGAGACAGTGACGTGTACCAGGGAAAATGTTCAAGAGCAGAGGTGGTGAATGTGGATAAGTTCAAACACTTGGCATCAATCATCCAAAGCAACAGACAGTGTACAAGAGAGGTGAAGAGAAGAGCACAGCATCAGGGGTGATTTATGACAGAAGGATAGCTGCAAGAGTGAAAATGAAGGTTTACAAGACGGTAATGAGAGGCAGAGTTGGAAAGTCAGAGTTTTCAGGCACAAAGATTTTGCTTGGGAGTGCAGCTCAACAACTGCTTATTTCTAATCCGGGATGTACAGGATTTTGAAATTAGCATATCGGAGGAACGGCTCAGGCTGCTTGGTTTGGAGACAGAGTTAAAAAAGCAAGGCAGAGATAGTTTGAACATGTGCAGAGAAGGAGAATGCTGAACACGGAGATCTCTGGATACAGTGAAGGAGGACAAGCATAGGGTTGATGTGACAGAGGATACCAGGGAGAGGGTTAGATGGGGGCAGCTAATCTTCTATGGCAACCCATGAAGCTGTAATAATCATATAAAAAAAAGATTAAACTAAATGATTGTACCTTGTGTATAAATAAATAAATAAACCCAGCGTGCAGATGTGACAGGGCTCATCTTATAGCCAGAACCAGGACAAGCTTGTACTTGTCCTCATCTAATCTGTGGTAAATGCAGTTAGTTCAGTGTTCAAAGAGACTTTCAGTAGAAGACTGAAATAACACTAGAGGCTAAAAGGCTGCGTTTCTTGACCAAAAATTGCATTTTTATTTTTAATTTTAAACTCTGAATAAAGTTACAATTGTTGACAATAACGTGCATTAAGAAATTCTTTACAAAATAATGACAGTAGACTGGCTTGCCATGAAATGATGGACCTAATTTTAGATAGAAGCAAAGTATTTTTTTTTTAACTTTACTGGAAATTAAGAACATAAAAAGGAGGAAATGATGGAGGATATTATTACCCTTGCTACTTGTAAGTGACCCCCCTCCCCATTTCATTTTTTTTTCCTATACTGCACAGAGGTGACGCACAAATAAGGTCGAATCCAAGCAATGGCAGATAAAAGAGCATTAGAGCTGAATTCTTCCATTTGGGATTTAGTTCAGGGGAAGCTGATGTCCAGAAGCAAACATTTTATGAGAAACTGAAACCATATCAGACTTTCTGTAGAGACCTGTTGGCAAAACAAACAACCCTAATACTTTTATTCTTTAAACTGGCATCCATTGAGCTATACCAGTATCCCTTCTGTAAGACGACTTCCTGGGAATTCATAAAAAACCTCTCATCTCAGATAGACCGGCTTTATTACTCAAGTTTTAAGTATATCTTGAGGTACTTTCATGAAAGAAATGACCAAGAGCAACATAACAAGTATGAGAATACACAAAATGCACACAACACTTTTAAAACAACAACAATATAGATAAACAACACCCAAAACTGATCCCTTCTTAACAAGGATCATTATCAAGTGGTCACTACGCCGCCTCAATGACGCAGCAATGAGCCAGCGCGACACAAAAACACAGTCCCCCGCTTTGCTCTTGCATCACTGCTGAGTTCCACCCAGGAACCACAAATGAACATGCTGGCACCAGCAAATGTTCTGGCCTGGGACCAGTCCTGGGACCAGCCCTGGGTACACCGCTCAAGATTAATGTA
>VUQR01031986.1:66527-79398 GCA_015108515.1 Hemichromis elongatus
TTCCCACCATGGCAAAAAAAAAAAAAAAAAAAAAAAAAATCCCAATAAGCCATTACAACCTCAAGAGATGGTCCAGTTGAGTGCTTTTTGCAAAGGACCGAGTACAGTATTCTGTACTACTGCTTCACCAAGAAAACATACAATTCAAAACTTAATTTACTGTAACTGGTGAATAAGAAAGAAAGACCTAACATTGCTGTAAAATGCTGTGAAAAACAATACCTGTAAAGTAGGCCTTTGTGTCATTATATAAACAAGTGGCTACTTTTACCCAGTTACTAAGCAGCTACTTCTGTTGCAAGTTTTATAATGTTCACCTTTAAGAGTTTTCACTCAAATAAAGTGGAGTTTCAAAGAATCTAATCTGGATCAAATCAAATTAAAACCTTATTTTTTCCTACCGTCATTTTCATTGTTTATTCCTTGAGCACTGTTCTGGTCTCCAACATCTCTTGTTGTAAATATCTTTAGCTGCTAAAATGCTCGACTATGTTTGTTTCTGAATGTAAATCAAAGCAGTGAAATTGCAGGTTTTAAAACCAGCACACTGAGCTGAAAGATGCTAAAATCACAGCCTGTATATCCGAGATGACATCATGCATTGGTCTGTGAACAACAGCCTCAAGATAGTTTAAAAACAAATACAGCTAAAATTCCTAAACTAAACTAAACATGAGGGGAGATTGCTGACTCTAAGAATACTATTAAAACCTTGCAGCACATATCATCTGTTCTATTTCATTATTTAGCAAGCAATCACCAAACATTGGACCGATCTGCATGTTTGTTTTGGCAAAGATTTTAAGCCCGACACCCTCCCATTCATTCAGGCTTGGGACTGGACCTTCGAGGATATCAGCTTGTGAATCTCTCGAACTTTTGGGTTTGTGTCTCCACCCGATCTTTAGCCGTGGGTATTTTGTGAGTATGGTAAATGTATTTATCACTACATCATAGAGAAGTACTTTAAATTAAACAGGACAAAAATCATGTTCAATAAAAACTGAAATGAGCAATTCAGTGGGAGGGTCATGTTCAAATTTCAAATCACATTTCTATTTGTAACCTAAAGAGTCGCCCCCTGTTTGTCATTAGAAAGAATGCAGTTTTAAGGCACTTTAAGACACTGGATTCACCTTTTAAGGGGAAATTGGTATTTCTCCTATTCCTTGTGAACTTTGTCTGGCACATTTCTCAACCAATCAGCATTTGGCTGATACACAGAGTCATCCATGTTGTGCGCCATGCATTTGGGATTTTGGAGGACTGTAGGGGAACATGTTGGCAATGGCTGAAAAGCTCTCTAAAGGTTCTTCATAGGCATAACATATACATAAACTGGCATAATTGAGCATTAGGTGCAAAGTTTACATTCATTTTTTAATGTGATTAATACAATCTAAAATGCAAAATGCAAAGTGCAGCTGCAGTGATTGGCAATAATCTTCTGCATGTAGATGCATGCAGCATTTTGATGAATGCATTTAGTTAAAATCCCACAGTCCAAAGGCATGCAGTGGGATTAGGTTAATTGGTGACTCTAAACCGCCCATAGGTGTGAATGTGAGCGTGAATAATGGTCATCTGTCTCTCTGTGTTAGCCCTGCATCAGGCTTGGGATCTGTGAGGGTTGGACCCAGCCTCTCGCCCTATGGTAGCTGGGATAGGTCCCGCCCCACACACCTCGCAACCCTGAAAAGGATAAGTGGAAGAGAATGGATGGATAGGATGGCATTTCAAGAAATTAAGAAGAGTATTTCTGTTACAGAGAGACAATCTTTGTTTCTCAGTAACCTAAAGAACACACTAAAGAGTTTTTATTGGAACCACTTTCTGGCAAAGAAAGAGTCCCTATTGAAGCTTGACAGCAGGAAGTTTTGAAAATACACAAAAAGGCTGGTGGTGTTTCAGGGAAGGAAAGACTTTTTAAAGGTTTGATAAAAATGAAATTTTACTGACATTAACTGAACTGGAGTGGTAACAGAAATGAAAGAAAGAATCAAAAACTCACTTTTTTCCTTCTTCAAGGCTGCAACTCTATGACTGATTCCAAGTTTGGAAGTGTCACTGAAAATTCCGCCAACAGCCCAACTTCCTTTCTTATTCCAAAAAGATTGAAGACGAAACGGAGCACACGCAACAGTTTGATTTGAACCTCAGGCACGCATGAGATCGGAGCTGGTATGTGCTCACTGGTCTAATTCATATGGCCGCATGAATCCAAATTCTAGGAATACCGCACGATGATTGCTCCCAGAGATAGGTCCGGTTTCACATTGCATCTCTGCGGGCCAGAGGGGCTCAAGGAGAGCAGCTCTAGTCTTTACAGCACTGCAGGGGAGCTTGTCTGATCACAGCTTGTCACCCCACACACTGTTTACATTCTGATCAGCAACACCAAGCTCCATAGTCCCCATACAAATGAATGTTTATTTAGACAGCGGACCCGAACAGGATTTCATTGTAATCTCTGTAGAGGGTGACAGTGAAAACATCACTCTAGGGTTTCAGCCAGCGGGGAAACTACTTTTTAGCAGTGTAAATACAGAAATTACATCCTGTAAGCACAGTGGAGATGAAATCGGTATGTAGATAGTTTCTGGTTTCTTTCAGTGCAAATATTTAATGTGCAAAGGTCTAAGCTCAAGATTATTGACTTACACAGAGATCCTAACACAGATTAGGGTTGTTTAAATAGATGTGGGTTGGGTACAACAGACAGGTGGGCTTAACCGCCTCAGAATAATATGGATCGTACATCAATAACTTGATAACTCAGCAGAATAATGTAACTTTTTTTCCTAAAAAAACCCAAAACAAAACAACAGTCCTTCCCTCTAAAACACAATAAACAAAACCGTTAAACAGTTTATCCTGGTCTCCTCACTGCCTTTGGTTAAATTATACATAAGATAACTCCCCAATTAAAATGTATGTTTTTCAGGTCAGCTCAAGTTCTGTCTGGTGTGTGTGGTCTTTGTGGTGTGGAGGGTCAACACAGCAGGGATGGAGTTCAGCTGAGGCTGCGCACTGAGCCGCATGCTCGGGACAGAAAACAAAACCCTACCTACGATCCAATGAATACAAACATCAGGTTTCTGGGTGGGAAAAGTTCTGATCCCTGTCGTTCAACTAAGGAGTCCTACTGGTAAGTCATGGGTCCTGCACAGTGAGCATCTATCCCCTACAGGTAATACTGTTGTTACTGGCAGAGATTCTGCACAACCACAAACTTCAACATAGTGCCTCTCTTACCAGCTTTAGAATAATACTGGCTATTTACTGACAGATAAACTTAGTGATTTAACTACAGACTGTACATAAAAGATGGAAGTAGCTTCCAGTTGGGACATTTGAAACCAACGTGGATGTGCTTTAAACCTGCATTCTTTTTAATGGCCAGAAGGGGGAGACTGCTGGTTTCAAAAAGGAGCCCACTTGCAAAGAAAGTCTGTGGGGAAAATGCTAAACAAACTTTCTGCTGATCAGTTTTTGGGCTGAGTTGTTACTTTCAAGCCATCTTTAATACAACATAATGTTCATTATGTAAATTACAGTTCCTACTAGAGTCAAAAAAGGATCAAACGGCGTTCGTTTCAGAATGACATTTCCATGCAAGGGTTCAGTGTCTCACAGCCTATCCACACCTCACTCATGTCTGGTTTCAAAGATGGCGACAGCGATGACACTTAGCTTCATGCGTCACGATGGGACTTCATTGACTAATGAGTGTTGTCATCTTTTATATACAGTCACACTATGGCTCATTAAAAAATGTAAGCTTTTAAACAACCCAACAGATTGTGCTGAAGTACAGCAGTAACTTAATATTACAACCCACAAGTGGACAAATTCTGCTCTATAATAAAGTCTAAGGCTACATAATAGCATCAGTGCACTAAGCGCTGAGCAAGAGAGGATCATTAGGGACTTGCCTTGGCATTTTGTAGAGCGGTCTGGTAGCTGGATGGCTTGTAGTACAATCTTTGCGATGGGTCAGTGTGTATGTCTCCTAGAAACAGCTCCTCCACCAGATGATCCAGGTTGTGGTGCAGATACTGCTTCTCTACTCTCAGCAGCTGCAGCTCATGCATGGCAAAGTTAAGCTCTCTGGTGCAGTCGTAGTCACCTTCCTCGCTCACCAGCTCATACATCGCGTTGGGTTCCCAGGCGCCCTTCACTGCCCCCCGGCAGCTGTGGTTGAGCCTCTGGCTGAGCTCTTTGGCCACGGTGGCTGTGTGACACACCATCTGGACACGATGGAGGTGATACTCCGCCTCTGTGCCACCGCGGATGATCCAGGAGGCCTGGCGTAAGCGCAGTCGACCCCGAATAACCAGCGTGTAGATGGGCTTGGTGCAGTGGTTGTCCTCATAGTAAAACTGATGAGCCTGGAAGGTGTTGTTGGGGTAAAACTTGTAGGAGCGTGTCAGGAACTCAGGGCCTGGTCTGACCTCACAGCTGCAAGAGATGACAGATGGCTGTTAAAAAGAAAGAAAAATCCCCCCAAAACATTCAAGTTCATGCAAAGAGCTGAGTAGTATCCATGTTCTTTGCCTTGACTTTCACCAACAGCATGTCTGAAGTATAACCCAGTTATTCTGCACAGAAGACTGACTCGCTTCAACCTTTTTTTTTTTGTTGCATAAGATGAGGGTAAGTTATAATATATATATATATATATATATATAGCCCCACCCACTTGCCCTTCATACTGTATACATACAATACCAACAGTAAGAGCATTTCATTTTAGCAAATATTTGAACTCTTTGTTCTTTTTTAATATCATAATCAATTAGTTTTTCCATTACTACCCGTGTTCCTGTTTCCCTATTGTTGAGTTGCAAACATTTGAGTTAAGAGGCAGCCTTAAACCACGTCCATGTGCCTGTGAACCACATCAGTAGGTGTAAAAAATAAAGAATTGTGGTGATGAACACACAGTGAGTCACAGTGAAAGTAAGGTAAACCAACAAAAAAAAAGCTTCAAGCAAACTCCTGGAATGCCTGAGAAGTAGACAGGTCATGAGTAGACAGGTTAAACACATTCATACGAGGAAAACTGAAGAAAAGCATCCTTTGTGTCCTAAAAATATCTTGATGCCACAAACCTCAAATTCAAATTGTCACGAATGCAGCAACAAGCAACAACTTTAAAAATCACCTGCTGCTAAGAGTTTCTTACTATAATGAAGTGAAAGTAGTGGCTTGCTGGAGAATAACGTAAACTCTTAAAGATTACAGTTAGGAGCAGATACAGGGAAAAGAAGCCGACCTGGTGGACACCCAGTGGCCGTCCACGCTGGGAGGCATCTGCACAGTGATCCGGGCCCCATTGTGAAGGTGCTTTAGCATGTGCTGGCACTGGGAGTCTTTGATGGATCGGCCGAAGGTTTTCTCCGAGTAGAGGTGACTTGAGCGGCTTTCTGAGTAGTGAAGAGAGGAACCTTCGACCCAAACTGTGGGAACAAGATAATGAGAAAACAAAGATGATGACGATGATGAGGCTTTATGTATGATAACAAATGTAAAACAATCAAACAGAAAAATGACATTGTAAATTGCTGTTTAATTACCACTGAGCAGCGTTTGAACATCAAACGTTCGGGTCACCGAGTTTGAAAAGCTGGATAAACCACTGAGGAATCTGTTTATTCTGGCATATCTTTACCTCCTAATAAATTGCCACTTTTAGGACAACTGGGAACGCCAATTACACTGAGATCAAACGGAACAGCAGTCTCCCTCGTGCTTTCAATCTGCCAAGCCTCTTTGAAGTGTTTAGAGGGTTTAATTTTGTCATTTTAACTCATGTCATCACCGGAGATTACATAGCTGCTCCAGCAACCTATAACACCTGGTATGGATGAAAATGAACGGATCATGAGATGGGTTGAAGGCCCAATTAGTGAATTTCGACTTCCACTCACTTTTAACAACAACATTCAAACAAATCGAGACAAATGACGAAGATTGCGCTGATTTCCATTCTCAGTTCCCACACTGCCCGCGCACCCTTGACACACCACATGGAAAAACAATACCTTCAGCGATGGACTGAGCTTAGAGGGATAAAATGACGGAAATGAAAGTACTTAAAAAGCCTACAGCCAGAGAAAAGCCCCAAAGCTCACATTCCCTCAAGGATTTATGCCATGTAATACTCCGATATCATCAAAATCTACCTTGAAATATGAAGACTTTGCCATGAATTCTTTCTATCAGACCCGACTTGCCTGGCAATATCGTTTAATACCCAGGAATGCCACCGCGGTCGCCTCTGAGCTTTTAATTTGAGACTAATAACACTGGAGGAGGGAGAAAAACATCTGATTAAAAGAAGCCAAAAGCTCCATGAAGAACAAAGCTCCATCCAGCTGTTTTACACCCAGTCGGGCAGCTCCTGTGAGAGCTAGCCCAGGCTTGTGTGTAAATCACCACATCACAGCAGTGCTCAGTGGAAACACTGGACAGTGGGGGAGACTTGATCCCCCGACTCAGCTGGTGGCATTAGTAACGCTGCTCTGTTTGCTGTAGCTGCCTTAAAAATCAAAGGAGACACTTCACAGTTTGCGGGATGTTGTGCCTGTATGGGTTTTTTTTGTTACACCTGCGCTCGGCTTGGACCACAGCAACGATCTGAGCGGCTGCCAACAGCTTGTTTTCACTACGATGAGAGTAAAAACTAACAGCGCACGCGTGAGTGTGTTAAAAAAGGAAACCTGATGAGATGTATAATCCAAACCACACTTAACACTTTTATGCAAACCCTCAGGTTTAATAGCAGGTGAATTTCAGGGTTGAGCACATACAAAAGGAAACCCACAGAAATCTAGCTGCGAAACCCTTACCCGGTTATAAATGAGGCAAATAGAACATAATGTGCTACACCATGCCATTATGTATTAGAAAACAAAAAGCAGTCAGGGGTTTGCTGGTGTGGAGCATTCAGGCAGGAAAGAAGTCAGGAATGATCTCAGAGAAGCTTTTGTTGCTGCCCATTAATCTGGGAAGGGCCATTTCCAAACAGTTTGAAGTCTGTCATTATGCAGTGGAAAGATTATTCACAAGTGCAAAACATTCAAGACTATAGCCAATCTTCTCAGGAGTGGACGTCCCAGTAAATTCACCCCAAGGTCACACCGTGCAATGCTGAGGAAAAAAAAACAAACCCCCAAACTCAAGCGCTACATCTCGGACTGCACAGGCCTTAATTAGCATGTTAAATGTTAAAGTTCAGGACGGCACAATCAGAAAAAGATTGAACAAGTATGGCTTGTTTGGAAGGGTTGCCAGCCTCTTGGCTCTAGAAAGAACGGGAAAATCGCAGGACCTCTTGGACAACGTCCTTCAAACAGATCAGACCAAAGTGGAGATGTTTGGCAACAACAGGCAGCAGCACGTATATCAAAAGCAAACACAATATAATAGCAAAAACAGCTTATATCAGTGTTGAAGGAAGGTGGTGATTCGAGATCATTTTGCAGCCAGGACGTGGGCACCTTTCATTCAGTGAGTTGACGGTG
This sequence comes from Hemichromis elongatus, assembly GCA_015108515.1. Taxonomy (NCBI): domain Eukaryota; kingdom Metazoa; phylum Chordata; class Actinopteri; order Cichliformes; family Cichlidae; genus Hemichromis; species Hemichromis elongatus. Next base: position 74,057 of record VUQR01031986.1, read on the forward strand.
AACTCCTCTACTCTACAGTCAAATGATCTGAAAAAGAAAAGCTTTGAGATGTTGCAACGGCCCAGTCAAAGTCCAGACCTCAACCTGATTGAAATGTTGTGTTGGAACCTAAAGAGAGCTGTGCATAAATGAGTTCACGGAAACCTCGGTGAACTGAAGGAACACTGTAAGACAAGTCGGCCAGAATTCGTCCGCAATGAAACGAGAGACCGATCAAGTCGTACAGAAAACGATTACTTCAAGTTCAAAACCATTAAAGATGTTTCTACAAGCTAGAATCTGATAGGACGCACTTTGTCACATGCTTCTTCTGCATATTTGGCTTTGTTTTTGTTTAACAATGACAGTGTAACAGTGTTGTGGTTTATCTGAGATTTTTTTTTTTTTTACTGAATTTTAGAACCTGGTAGGTTTTTTAAAAAAAATAAAAAAATAATGTCCTATATGCAAAACAGATTTTATCCATTAGTCTGTTAACGTGTCATTTTAGGAGGTTTGTGCTCGGTTGCCATGACATGGTTGCAAGCTCTAGTTATATGTGGTGAGCTGATTGAAGTTTTTGTTTTTGTTTTTTTTAAATGTAAGCAGCAACACTGATAAATTTAATATCTAAACCAACTGAAATGTATTCATAGTTTATTTTTGGGTATGGCTATAGGGACAGTGGAGACCCGGGATCGTCCGGAAAACTGGGGAATAACGTGCAGCAAACACTCTCTGATCATCTTCAGAGAAAACTTTTATTTAAAAGATTAAATAAAACTAGACAAACCAGTTGATATTGACAGTGCCCTTTTTTCCTATATAAATGCTGGATCTGTGATCTTCTAGCTTTACCTGGAAGAGGTTTAGCTGGAATTTGTTCGGAAACATCATATAAGCCAGAAACATGTCACTAAGAGGAATAGAAAGTTTTTGCACCTCCTCCACAAAGAGCTAATCAACTTGTTGCACTGAGGCATGCGCACAGCAGAGACGGAGCTTCAACTGAGTGGTGGGACACGTATCTGCTGGCTATTGGAGTAAAGATGCTAGCCTGTGTCCTTTTTCCTCACAATACCGTGTTTATTATTGTGGTGTAAGCATAAGTTCATTGACCAAAAAACCTCCCAAAAAGGACAAAACTAAGCTTTTTATTATTATTATTATTATTATTATTTGAGGAGAAATGGGATTCTAAAGGTTACTGAAACTTTTCTTCACACTTTCCTTAATGTCCGATTTACGCAACAGCCTGAGAATGAAGGAGGAGAAAAATAAATCTTTGTTTGGGTGAAAAATCTGCTTTTTCGTTAGATTAAGACACCATTTGTTATCTCCAGCAATGTTTTCTTAAGTCGTGGTCAAGTGCTTTTTCTTTTTGATAAGATTGTGAGCAACGTCGCTGATATCTTTCTGTGGTGACGTTAGACAGACCTGATCCAGAGTCAGCGGTGTCATTGCAAAGCTTGTGCAAATATCAAAATTATAATGAAACGTGAGCTTCGTTTTGAACCACAGTTACAAATCTTCTTACATTACATCAAAGACAAATGTGAACCTACTCGAAATGGAAAACAGACTCCGACAGGGAAATAAATGAGGAAATGATTATATGGAGGTTACGTGTAGCTTGTTAAAAATGACTTTATAGGAGAAGGCATCATATGCCTGCTTCTTTACACTTTTGAGTGTTGAATGTGTGATTTTCTTCCACTAGTTTTTTTTTTTCTTCTTCAAACTCTTTGCTCATGAAGGCAATAATCAGAACGGCTCCACTTAAACTCTTTCTGGCCATTCGCTGCTGCTGCTTTCCCAAACTGCTGCTCTATCTAAATCAAAGCACCCACAAAACTCCCAGAGTCCCAAACCACGGCGAACATTTCCAGTTGGCCCGATCCCACTGGTGAGGTAAGAAGGCTGGGACCCCTGACAAGAAGAGAGACTGTACAGCATTTATGGGAAGAGAAAAATCCTAAATTTCCAGAGCAGGGACCAGACAAAGGACTGTTCTTCTTGTCATCTCAGAGTCTGGTAGTGACCACGCAGGAGCTGAAGAGGGTAAACAAAATGACACTTCAGCTTCAGGGCAGCTACCATCCAGAGGTGGGAAGTTACAGAGTACATTTTTAAAAAGACGGTGGAGATGAGTATTTTTAAAGGCTTTCTACTTGGCGATCAGAAGGAAAATCGCACCTTTTGAAAGCCAGTGCACATTTATCTAAGTTACTTACACAGATTGGGAATTAAAAGCCATAAAATACTGCTTTGGTTTAGTAACAAGAGAGTAGAGCCAGCTGTCAGATTGTACTTTCACGGTGGAAATGCCAAAACAATGTCAAAGGAAAGAGAAGATATGAGCTACGCTTGACTCCGGTTTAGCCATACAGGGTGTAATCTGGCACAGAACATGCTAATGTTTAGCAGGTTTGATGCATGCCAGCAGTGAGTATTAAACATAAAGAAGGCTGAGCCAGGAGGGAACGTCGTTGCTTCTAGCCTGAGTTTTTACCAGAGGGTGTCACGAGTAGGAAACCCAGTTCATCAATCAACTTGCCAAGACAATTCTCTCAAAACCCCCGATCGTCCACACATCACAGCGGTGCCAAGTGAAAAGGCATCAGAAACGGTAGGTTTTCAGACTCTGGGGGGTCACGGCTGTTTGCAAAGAGTTTCATGGCAATCACGTTGATTAGATTTTTCACTCTGGACCAAATGTCGGAAAATACATTTTCTATTTTTCCTTCTATATTTTTCCTTCCTTGGGATAAATTAAAGACATCCATTCATCAATTTTCTTCCACTTCTCCAATTCCCTTAATTCAAACTTTTGAATGTTTTAAAAAATGTTGAAGAAATAAGGAAAAAAAAACACCACCATAATTACGATTAATAAAAAAAATAATAATAATACGTTTTTAACTCTGACAAAATAAACCAACATAGACCACACACAAATGGAACAAGAATTTCACAGGGTCCCTGTAGTCTCATTTTAGAGTATTTAGCAGCTGCTTTGGCGCTTTAAAGGTTTTGGGGGGTTTTTCTTGGAAGCCATCTGATTCTTTGTAGCTCTACCTTCAAGAGGGAAAATAGAAATGTGAACATCTGCATTTCAGTGTCAACAACAACACCTCTAACAGCTGATCTGGACCATGCTTCCCATAAAAGTTACAGAAAAGTGACTAAATGGACCTTGAGATGAGATTGTTTTGTAAGCCATCCAAACTTCACAACCAGCACGTTTACTGCATTCCTGCACTGGCTGCTGATACAGATGTGCGGGACAAACCGGGCTACAAATCTTGCCTCCTACTTCCTCGCTTCTTTGCGATGCAGTTTGACTGCATCTGTCTCAGCTATGCCGGCACGACTTTCACGGCTCTCCCTCTTGCTATAAAATTATTGTGCAAATTGTTTGAGTGATGCTTTGCAATTATGGCAATGATTATTTGGCGTCTTTGGAGATAGTCTCAAACTGCTTTGACTTCCAGACCACTTTAACAGCTGATAAATACTGGTAACTGGCATCCAACCCAGTGCAACCCCAAATTACAGCAGCTTTTGCAGAGCCAGACCGATGCATCGGCAGACCGACAGCACTAGCTGACATCTAAAAAAAAAAGTAGTCTACTTTACACAAATGCTTTTATGAACCTTAAAGACATCAACACAAACTCCTTTAAATGATTTCAATCACAGTGTGTCAGCGATGTGTCTCCAGAAAGGTTTTGTTGGTGTATTACCATTCACTAAAATTTTTACAGTGATTTTATTGTGATGTTAAGTACAGAGTTATTGGCTATGATTTTAATAGCGTGATAGCACATCTGTTGAATTTGGATTTGACAGGCTGGCATGTGATTAAAATGTGTATTTTTTCTTTTTAACTCCTTTTTTTAATCAAAAATGCCAATTTTGGCAATAAATTTGTAATATTAGTCAAATTATAGCAAATATAGGTTTTTAAATTTTTTATAGCTACTTTCTATTGTTTCAATTTTACTGAAAATGGAAAGAAACTAGTCACTGCTCTGAGATGAACATTAGAGTGTAAAGCTGTCAGTTCAGCCAATATCTATATGCAAATTCAATAAAAACTTCATGGCTCCATTGAGGTCCACTGAGCAGAAAGCTAGATTAGATTCAGTAAAAAGGTGAAATAGAAGCAGCTGCTCTTCCATGGGTCCATTTCTTGGCTTATTTTTTTTTTCTTAACCTTTTCGTTTTGCTCTCCAAAGACACGCTGAGGTTTTCTCTCCCAGTAAATTTACAGCGCACTTTAATCTGGTCTGACAGTGCATTTTCATTGCCACTTTGAAAGGCTGCAATAACACACCACTTAATTGAACGTTTGGATTCACTTAAACACACTTAAGGATAAGTGGACCCCAAAATGTCGTTTTTATCTCAACCAGTTTATTTGAAGTTGCTGCCAAATGTTGCCTTCCACTGTCACTGGCAACAGATGGACTGGGTCAACTGCACTCCCATAATCCTCTGCTGCTCAGACAGGGTTTTCATCACGATTGGATGTTTTAAGTGGCTCTTAACTCTCCCAGCGCTTTCATCTGCTCAGCAGCCTCAGGGAAGATTTTTATTGCCTTCTAACCTTTATACATCACTATGGCATAAGGCGCAAAGTTAATACAAAGTTTGTCCTGAACGGAGGCAAACATAGAGCCATGATGGTAAACAGGTGTGATGAATTCAACTTTAACCTACGATTGACCCATCTCACATATGTGCAGTTTATATGATTAGCAAAGTAAATAAATTAACTTGAACGACCGTCTGAAATACTACCAACTGTACAGTTTGCACAGACAAACAAATACAAAACACATGCACATGCACATGTTTCCAAACGCACGTGGAGTAAAACATGCTTTGCGCTCATTTCCCCCCCCTTCAACATAGACACTTGTTGCCGCGCATTAAATCTCAGAATAACAAACACCAGCACACAGGGAAAAGTTTCTTACCCAAAAAAGCAACAAGAAGCAGTCTAGATGACGGCCCCATTTCAGACTTGGTTGGATTGAAACGAGCTTTACGCTGGTCACAACGATGAGATAACGCTTCCCTTTATTCAGCGTTCGTAGTTATTCCGACAGAAATCCTCACATTTTGGATCCAAAGCGTGGAGAAAACACAAATCCGAGCATCATATGAGGAATGCTCTCGACACGCAGAGGGGGAGAAAAAGAAGCCCGCTGAACTTTCGCATCCGAACAAAGAATCCTCTGGAAAGTAAAGTCTAAACTTCACAGCGAGCCACCCTGGAATAATCACAGATTGTGGTGCAGAGTTTAAAAGAGTCGGCTTTCTTACTTTTACGCGCGTCCCCTGTGCGTCTTGTG
>VUQR01031990.1:0-13599 GCA_015108515.1 Hemichromis elongatus
AACTGTTTGAGAAGCATTGTTAGGATGCTATTTTTCTCCACTTGAATATCTTTTGTTTTGGGGTTGTCTTTTGATGTTAATTTACAGTTTTTACTAAAGTTTAATGATTGACATATATTACCTCTTTGGCAACAGGTTTGAAGACATGGTGCAACTTTAGCAATTGTAACATCAGGCAGTTTTTTAAAAAAAAAGTTTATGGTCATTAATGATGAATAAAATTGAGATTATGTTAACCTCCCTTGCTTTATCTATTTTCCCCTGTTAAGATAAGTCAACATCTTAAGCTTAAACGGAATCCAATGAAAGTTTAAAAACAGACTACTAAATAAACTTCTTAAAGACCAACGCCACCAGGGGGCAGTATAGTCCTTTAAAAAAATTCACCTGATGCTAAGTACACAATTTTAAAATAAATAGACTTTTGTCATTCCTGGCTTTATATGTGGTATAGTTTTACATGTCACCTTTAAAACAATTTACACAAAAATGTGAGAAGTTTCTAACTGTAAACTTAAAATGAAACATTTCAATGTTACTTCTCCATAAACTTCCTCAGGCACCAGACCTGACTGTGTGTCATACAAACCGTATGACAGTTACAGAAATGTAGTCAAACTTTTTTTATCAGTGTTTATTCAAATACTTCTATCTATCATTCTATCTATCCTTTATTTGAAAAAATGTCCGTTTATGTGATAAACCCTTTAACATTTCCACGCTGTGATTAGCAAAGCTTTTCTTTGGGTTGTAAAAGAAATTGGTATTTTGGTCCATTTTCATTTCTCCTTCAGAACCAATAGCGTCCTATTATTATTATTTCCTCCCCACTGCTGTCAGACCCCACAACAAAGACTGCAGCTACTCAAACCAACACGTGCAATACTTTTTTCTTGCCTATTACTCAGATGTACATAGCACTTGTATTTGTATTCTATTTTATTATATTGTATATATTATTCTATTTCATTCTATTGTATATAGTATTTTATTTTATCTTTCTTCCTACTGCTGTAACAATGCAAATTTCCCACCTGTGGGACTAATAAAAGTCATCTTATCTTATCTTATCTTAAATCCCTTGCAACAGCATAGTTATAGTTTCCGCTTAACATGAATAGTTAAAAACTGCCATGATCAGAAATGGTCTCTTTTACTTCCTGATGCCAGTCTCACATCCTTCAGTCACCCATCAGTGAGGGGAGAAAATCTCAGTGAGATTAAAACAACAACAAAAACTTCAAAAGAGAAACTAGTTTTAGAGAAGCTTAAACCAGACGGAGGTCTACATTCAGATACACAGTCCTGCAGCTTATATCAGGATCTTTTAGTACTGTCTGTAGAACAAGTTTCATGTTTCCATTCCTATTTCAGCTATGGATGGAGGCTGTTTTAGCTATGTTGTCATTTCTTCCTTACTCCACCGTTACTGGCTCTAAAAATTATATCTACAAAAAATACTGAAGATTTAATTCAGATGCTACTTTTAGGTTTCAGGGGGGCTGCTCTAAAATATACAAAATAAAATATACAATGTGGCACGTTGTGATTTAAATTAACTAAATTAACTATCTATTGTTTTAACAGGTTAAAAAATAGATACATGCAATCCAGTACAATGAACGTTATTGCAAAAATGCGATTTGAACGGTTTTGTTACAAACAATAAAACAGCTCAAGGCTCATAAAATACCGCCCCGCCTCAATGTTTACATCCTGGATTTGACCTATATTTTACGTCACGGGATCCATGTGGATCTACTTTGTCCGCTGTAAAAGATGTGATTCATCCAACCAGTTACAAACATGAGACGCGCAGAGGAATCGCACTCACACAAAAAATGGTTCGTTTGTTTAAGTTATCCAGCATGGTCGAGTTGGCACGCTTTTGTTGACGTTGTAAATTGACTGTTGTGAAGACCTCCCACCCGGGCTGCTGGTTTCACAGTGAACAAACGCCCTCGCGCTGGGTGCGGAGGGATATACGCAATAGTACTTCGGTCCTATATAGGCCCCACGTTACGGCTCTGTCTGTTCTTCGTTCCTACAGCTCTTAAAGTAATTACAGTGTGTGAGCAGAAGCTCCAGCGGGCCAAAATGGCAGTGTAGAGGCGTGCGGCAGCTAACCTTGCAGCGGCAACAAACCGGCAGTGCAACGGCTAAGTGCACTGGCTTTTTCTGGCAAAATGGCGTAAGTAGTTTTTTTTATTGAAATTTTTACATACTTCTAAAGAAAAGAATTACAGCCGCTTCCTGTAGTAACTAATCTGTAAATTTGAATGTGTTACTGGCTATTAAACTTATTGATCAAGCCCATTTGTCTTTTGTGAAAAAACAAACTTATGAAGAGTTTTTTCAGTCATAGTTCCTTGGTTTGAGCTAAGGTGTCAAATTACAGTATGCCAGCTGAAGTAGTCCCAGCCGGCGCCTTACTTTGTGTTGTTAATCATGCAAACGGGACGTCGGATGGGCGCTGAAAACATTTGAAACTTCTCATTTGAAGTTGTAATTTTTTTCCGTGGCTGCGACATGGCTGTCAGTGTGACATTAAAAATATATTTAATGTTTTGTATATGTTTCACATTGGCAACGTGGCGTCCAAAATGGCGCGTGGTGTAGGGTTTTCGCTCGTTCCCCGCCTCGCGCAGATGGCTCTGTTGTGAAAATGGCGGTTTGCCCTCCCACATCTCCGCCATGACTCATGATAGCGGGTGGAGTTACCAGCTAAAGCATGACCAAATTAGGGAAACTCATCCCCCGGTGGAGGGCGGAGTTTCCCATCAATACAGCTCTGACGCTTAAGGGGAACGGATTAGCCAAAATTAGACACCCCCTCCCCCACGACAGAGATGTCAACTCCTTTAATGACCCTAGTACACACTACCAAAGAAGCCTATATTGTATGCACAAAGCTTGTCAGTCAAAAACATGCTGGGTTCAGGAAGTACACCTGCTCTAGGGAAACTTTGCATGTACAAATAAAGTTGGCCATGCCAAACATCGAATTTTCATAAAGTTTGAATGTTTTTTCATAACTTCTGACAATAAAAAGTGTCACTTCATTGTAGTGTCCATACGGCTCAACACTTACATTTGCTTATATTCACCATTTTTCTCTCATTAACATGATTTCTGTTTTGCCCCCTCTAATCAGGTCTCTCCCGGCAACCACCCTCAGCTTTGCTGCCGTCGACAGCATACCCGGACCTCTCGACTCGACTTTGTTCTTGTACACCTTTTCACGGCTACCACTGACCAGCAGCAGCCATGACACTCTCCCAGCTAGCCCTGGAGGACGTGGAGGCCCTGTACTTAGGTGTGTGTTGTGATGACACACATTGCCAAAGCACTAGTACAAACACTGCTGAATGTGGCACTTTGTTTTCATAACATTTGGAAATGGTAACACCATTCCCAACAATACTAGAGCCAGTGAAGTACAGTTTTATATGGTCAGCATGGCATTTTCTGTAGATGGGTTACATGTTTTAGTGAGTTAGTGTATGAATGACAGATTTTTTGTATTGCATGAACAAAATTAGAAGTTGATAAGCTGATCCTTTGTTCTCAGGGTCCTCCTTTCTGATGGCTGACCCCATGGGGCCCCTTCTGGACCAAGATGAAGAAGAAGCTCTTTCTCCCTCCTCCCTAGAAGGGAAGGCGCCAGCTTCGCCCTCCCTTTCTTTGTCCACTTATCCATCCTCCTCGTCCCCTTATCAGACCATGTCTTTCTCCCCGCTGTCTTTGGCCTCCCCACCTCCCTCTCCTCCTCCCACCCATTGTACCTCATTCCTGGGATCCAAGGCCGGAGCGGACTCGCTGTCCCTCCCCTGGCTGGGTGCCGGCGACCTGCTTGACGCCCATGTTGGAGCAGGTGATGGCAAAGGTGAGAGTGACTTAAAATACATGTTTAATGAGGGGGGAGGAGGGGGGGGGTGGTCTTCAGTTTTAACAATTTTTTTTTCAAAAGAAAATAATTTGGCAAGTTGTAGAAACAAAAGAAAAGAATGGAAGATTACTCATTGGAGTAATAAGACTAATATACATCTTCCACTCTCACTACAATGTGAGGTTGGGAGCATTCATTGTGCTGTGAATATTTCAGAGGAGAGGCCCACCGTCAGTTAAATATTTGAGGTTTGCCTGCAGGCCGAAACCTGACGTTAAAGGCAGTGTGTGAGAAATCTGGGTGTTTGTAGGGCAACAAACATTTATTGGTTTGTGAGTGGCGGGTGTGGCTCACGGTTGTGCTGCAAGGACTGGCTCAAACTGGTCTATTAGACGTCATTGTGAAACATCACATAACTCTTATCCCTTTGTGCTTCCTGGCCTCGGTTGAAAGGTGTAAACTTCCTTGTTTTGTGGATTTAGTATCACTTGAGTGTTTGTAAACGTCAGAAGCATGACCGAGGGAGAGGGAGCATGTACGCCTGAGGTCACGTGTTAAATAGGGTTGGGTTATGAAGTCTCAAAACATCACAATGTTTCAAGAAAATCTGTGACGATATTTCTGACAGTATAAAATAAATGAATACTAGATTCTTTGTTAAGGCTTGCAGGCTGCAGCTCTCGTAATATTTTGGGAGATTATATATTTGTAAAGATTTTAAATGGCAGCTTCCACGCTGTAGCCGTGTCAGCAATTTCCATCCACCCATTGCTTTTTCTGTCTTATGTAGTAACATTAAAATAAGTGCACATAGTGTTGATATTGTTGTATGGAATTTTTATAGACTTTTAACATGAATGCGATACATGTATACTGTATGTAAAAATAAGTAGCTGAGAGATTTACTGTAAGAGTGGTCCAACTGTTTATTGTGAGTATTAATGAATGATATCTGTCAGCAGATGATGCTTTCGCCGGCATGGACTGGATGTCAGAGAAAATTGACCTGAGTGAATTTGACCTGGAATCTTTCATCGGGTCCTGCTCCTCTGAGTCTCCCAGCTCCCCTGAAGATCTCCTGGCTTCCCTGGACTCCTCCATGGATTTGGATCTAGATCCGTTTAACACAACCCTCCCCGTCCCACACAGCAGCCTTGAGCTGAGTCTGCCGCTGCCCGACATTCCCAGTCCCCCTCTGGAGCTCCCTCTCCCCGTGGCACCTGAGCCCAAGAAGACCGAGGTTGCTCCTGCTCATGAGGTTAAATCTGAACCTCCCTCGCCATCTCCCCCTTCTCCAGTCTACACATTGGAGCTGGGAAGTGAAGTAGATGTCCTGGATGCTGACAAACAGACCACATCCCTCACCATCATCCCAGACCCCAGTGGAAGCGTTCAGTCTGCTCCAATTTTTATCTCCATCCCCCCCTCTGGTCACTTTGTGGTGGAGCTCTCAAACAAAGAAGAGCTCTCCATCGTGTGTCTCCCCGATCAAGCTGTGAAAACCTCTCCACAGAGCGAATGCGACAGCGACTCTGGCTTTGAGTCAGTCATCGGTTCACCCGTGCGCCTTCCTTCTCCTCTTCCTACCCCACCCCCCGCAGCTGGTTCCTCCAGGACCAAACCCTACGCCAAATCTGAAGCTACCACCTCTCCCAAGACCTCCAAGGTCAAATCAGTGTCTGGTGCTCCCAGAGGGGCAGAGAAGAAGCTCAAGAAGATGGAGCAGAACAAGACAGCAGCCACGCGCTATCGGCAGAAGAAAAGGGTTGAGCAGGATGAGCTGAACAAAGAGTGCGAAGAGCTGGAGAAGAAGAACCACGAGCTGACAGAGAAAGCAGAGTCCATCAGCCGGGAGATCCAGTACCTCAAGGACCTGATGGAAGAGGTTCGAAAGCACCGCCGTGTAAAGATCAACTCGGTGGCTTAAAGAGAAAGTAGTGAGAGAGTGGTGTTTCTACTTCAATGATCACATGATAAAAGGGAATCCAAACTAGTAGTTGAAGAAAAGTTTAAGAGCTGCGTGTGAAACCTGCCACTTGGTGGAATAGCTGGATTATTAAGTGAAACTCGTATAGAAGTTGAGATTAGCAGTGTAGATTAGGGGGCTGGGAGTTTGTGAGGAGAAGCATCTGTACATGCTTGTCTCTCAGTCCCCTGTCTTTCGTACTCCTGGTACAGAAAGCAGGATTAAGTTTGTCTTTGTAGACTAGGCATGCAAAGCACGAGTCACCGTAGCTCCTGGTAGTGATGTAGACTTGTAACTCATTGACAGAGATTCCCTCCAACACCACCTCATCACCAGACATCCAATGGGCTTAAATACATTTAGTCAGTAAAATGAAATACCATTTGTACCCCGACCACCTTCTAACCCCGTGTAACCCTATATCGACCTTCTTCTTAACAGCTTCACTTCCAGTAAGGGGCCTCGGCCTATTTGTGATATTACGCTCGACTCACTTTTATGTATATAGTTTCTCCTCATTTGCTTGCAGATTGTGGGTATTATTTTTTTCTTTTTCCTTTTGTTTTTTAATTTAATGCTGGATAATATCTTATGTCTTAGGTTGCTCTGTCTCCTAACACTGGTGTTTGGCTTGTAAAAATGCTTTGCTGGTCTTTTTTTTTTCTATTAAATATCTATCAGTACTCCAGTGATCTGTGTCCTTTCATGAGTACATTTGATAGTTGAGGCTTTTCTGGAAAATTGATACGACACAGACTGTAAAACACACATGGGTTGATCAAAGTGAGCTTTTTACAACGATGCATTTTCAGTGACAAAAATAAAATCTTAACACAGAGGAGATGCTTTGTTCATTATATATTTGTATATTTATAAGAAATGCTGAGTCGTTTGCAGAAGGGAATGAGAATGAAAAAGGAGTCATGTAAGGCTTTATACTAAGCTACAGACTAGGACCTGAGTTATACGATAAGGTTATCTCAAAGTGAATGTTTGAATAATAAAACTTCTGCACAGATGTATAATTAGAAATTTCCTTTCCTGTTACATTTGGACCTTACCTGAGATCCACTCATGCCTCAAACCTTTGGGATCTTAATCGGGAAAACAAATGCTTTCACTGAGCTGTAGCGGTATTTGCATATCCTCTGTGTTAGTCAGAGGTGCTTTTAACGTTGGTGTGTTAAAGAAGTCTGGCTGGTTTACTACTTAGTAGACATGTGAAGAAGAGTGAGGGCAACAGGTTTCACCAGTTGAAGGCCACGATGCATCGTGTGCAACGTAAACCTCGTGTTTAAGCAGAGAGAAAAATCGTTGTATACAACTTTCCCCTGACTTAACCTGCTGAACAAGTTCAACGTGGTCAACAACACAAACTGAAATGCGTCACATCACCTGGAGCTGCAAGAGCAGCGTTCTCTCAGGAAATGAGAGACGAGGACGGAGAAACAGGTGGTCCAGGGCTGTATGGGAAAGTCCTTGTAACTGAAACTAGACAACACTCCCGAGGCTCCAGAGAAGGGGAGGGGGAGATGTCTCTGCACAGTTTGTTCCAAAAGAGTGTGTGTGTGTGTGTGTGTCAAAGGCCACGTTTGGATACGTTTTAATATAGTCATAACTTGTGTATCAAGCATGAATTAGAATTTTAACTTACAGTTAAGTGGATGTAAAGAACCCTAGCGTGTGTGCTTTAAAGCCAACTCAGGGTGCTGACTTGTGTTGACCAGCTGTGTAAATTTAGTCTTGGCAGTAAAACCCCTCAGGCGCGCACACAGACGCACACATGCACACTCCTTAACAGATTCCTCTGTAGCTTGGCCTTGCCCTCCTGCGAAAATACCGATAAGAAAAGTGGCTAAGCTGGAAGGAAAGACAAGGAAAGAGATGAGCAAATGTCCAATCCAATTTTATTTATAAAGCACTTTAAAATACCCAGCACAGGAACAAAGTGCTGTACAGACAAACTAAAAAGCCACTAGAAGGACAGAAAACAACAAAAACAAATAAATAAAACACATAATACAAAAATTAAAACAGCCCTTATATGATTAAAATCAAGAAAAAACAGCATCCAATCAACTAAAAACAACTAAACTAAAACTAAAAAGCCCTATGGGACACCAGCAGAGGACGATACATGGTCACAGACACGTCACAGACAAGTTCGCCCCGCCAAGTAGGACCTGAACCAGTCCGGTGCTGTGCCCCTAATGCCCACCCAGTGCTAACGGGAGAGTATCGAAAGCACCAGAACAATACATCCCCCAGTGTCAGTAGCTAAAAATATGTCATTAAAAACTTTTAAAAGGGCTGATTGAGTGCTATGAAAGGGTTTAAAACCAGATTGGAAAACCTCTAAAACATTTTGCTTTCTCAGGAAGGTCATTAATTGGGTGTGATTCAAGAATTTTGGAAAGAAAAGGTAGTTTGGAGATAGGCCTGTAATTTGCAAGAACTGTAGGATCAAGAGCAGGTTTTTTTTAAATCAGCATGTTTAAAATCTTTAGGGACTGCACCTCCCATCAAACTGGTTTACCAGCTCGAGAACCAAAGGTCCAACTGTTGGTAAAACCTCTTTTAATAGTCGAGGAGCAGAGGTCTGTCTGCTGTAGAGTGATGTGGACTCTGAGGTCCTTGTTAAGGATTAGCAGCACCCACGTGCTCTCTGTTGTGTGTAATTATTACACCTCGGCTTTTACATGAAAACTTTCAAAGAGCCTTTATGTCGCTGTTACTGGGTCTCATTTGGCATCTAATCAAAGCATAACAATCGTGTTTTCCCATTCGTGGTACCTTTTTGCTTAATGGTAAAATGAACAGCGGACAACAATATTGAAACTTTCTCACACCCACGGTTAATTGGACTTTTCTTCTCCTTTGTGCTGGAGCGATGCCCGGCAACACCTCACTGAAGAATGACGCATCGCCACATTTCTACCATGCACATGCTGAAAAGCAGCTTTGATTTATGGGTTAGTGTTAGGATGAACTATGACACATCTGGTGAGCATTTACACACGAAATAAGGTCAGTGCAAACGCCAAGGCACGGTATGGTTATTGGGTAGCTGTGAACATGCTCAAAATCTGTTAGGGACTGAAATACTTTAATGCTATGAAGAAAGTTTACGCTCTATTAAAGATGACATCACTGATCCAACTAAGAGGGATTTTTGATGCTTGGAGCCGCCCCTTCTTGGTGTTCTGGAGAGAGACGCTGGGCGCCCGGGTGGAGTGCTAGCTTATCTGCTTGGCTGGCAAGTTTGGTTAGCTGCAAGCTGCATTCATAAACTGTGTGGTTGGAATGATTATTGGGTGTTATCTAACCTGACTCTGGTACTGCTGCTGCCTTTTATCTTATTTCTCTCTGTTTTTTTCATGTTAGGTTTTAAACCCTTATTTCTTTAGTTTTTATCTTGTGAAATTTTGTGATCTGTAATCGTCTCCTTGAACATTTCACGGTAATGTTGACCCTGTGCTGACCTACATATGACAAATCCAACTGAAACTAAATTAAAACTCATTGGATGGTCTGTAGCATTATTTGTAAGATAATCCCACTCCGAGGTGAAGCCTAGAACATGGTGTTAGCTGTGGCTAAAGGGTGACCACGCTCCCAACTCCATTATCTGTGTTATAACAGTAAACAAAAAACTGTCCTCCAAACCCCAGAGTCGTTATGAAGGGGAGACGATGCATAGAAGCCAAAATTGTTTTTGTTGTTTCGTTTCATTGTTTTTGCTATGAATAAGTTTTTAATGCTATTGGACGTTTACCCGTCCAACAGCATTGGCTTATTTGTCTGATGATGGACAATTGGACACCGTCCAAAACACAACCTCAGGAATCCAGACCTGAGCTTCATAGTTACATGTGATGCAGATAAGAAGGAAAGACAAGAATAGAGTTGCTGACTCAACATCATACTGTGAGGTAAAAGTTATGAAACGATGAGCGAAGGTTACGATAGATTTCTGACAGAAACACTTGTTTTATATAAGCAGGTGAAAGCTGTACTGTCTCTAAGCAGAGCAGGGGCCTATATTCCTCTGGTCCAGTGGCCGTTTTATCGCCGTCATCTGTTCACACCACAGTGGCTGTACGTGTACGCCAGGCTGCTGTTGCCCAGACTAACAGAGCCAGATCAGAATCTGTGCAGTCATGTGTCTCCATCTGTGAGGTTTTCGTGCCTGAGCTGGTCTGAACTGAGGCCTTGTTTTACATACGTCATGCCACAGGTTGTAGACGGGTAAAGGACGAGCCCTGGAACTTTGTTTCTGAGTATGCAATCATTATAGATGCTGATACCGCTCGCTGGGGGTCTTGTTTTCTGTTTCTTTGTTTTTTTGTTTTGCACAATCATGTTTTTGTGCGCGTTATCAATCGCAAACATGGCCTTGCGTGTTAAGCTGTGATACTGCTGCAAGCCTGGAACAAATGTGACACAACAAAGTCTTTGTCTTTTGCAATGTCCTATTTTTTATTGCAAAAGACAAAGATGGAGCAGCTCTCCTCTCAGCACCGGCTTTTCCTTTGGTACTAACCAAAGAAGTGACTCGTAGTTTGGTAGTTTATGCTTTTACAAAACATTATCACATTCATGTTTAGTTATCCACGCGTGCATGTGACAACTGATGTAATACACTTAAACAAACTGATGATGTATGTCTGGACTCCTTTATTGTTAGCAGATTGATAACAGTTATATGAGGACGGCTGCAGACACCAGAGGAGACTAAACTTAAGCTACAAAGTCTAATCCTTGATTTATATACAGTCCAAAACATAAAAGGTCCACAGAGGCAAAATGAAGTAAAGTCTGAAAGAATAAACCCAGACTGAACAGACGTCAGGCAAAGGGTAATGTCTGAATGAGTCCCACAATAATACGGGCAGGAGAAAGCAAACGAGAAAAGCAAAAACACACAGACAACCACGTAACGAACCTCCAAAGCAAACCAGGAAGTACACATTGGCTAAGTGTACACACGAAATGGGCGGCTGAGGATCTAAACTCTAAGGCTCTCCTCCAGTGTCCTCTTAGCCCCGAGGCCTGAAACTACAACACATAAAACACTTCTGACACGGACATTTATACAGACCACACTCTGAATGTTAAAGTGCGGGCAACTCTGTTTCACAGTACATCACAAGACTTCATGGTATCTGGCTGACCAAAGGCATGAAACCTGGTAAGGGTTCGAGGCTATTCATAGTTTGTCTACTGTAAGTCAGCGATGGCCAAGCAATCTGACACATTCGCTCACGGCCTTATTTATGGATTATAACACCACTGTGAACTCCTGCAGATATCTGGATTTGGTTTACATTAATTTATGTAGTGCCAAATCACAACAGTCACCTCAAAGCACTTAATAGTGTAAAGTGAAGACGGGGTTGTTTTCAGGATACAGTTTATTGCAGTTTACAGTAAATAAACTCTCACTGGCCAACCACTTGACACTTACCTCTTACCACTATCCATACAGGCTTGCTGTTGAGTCAAAGTTTAAATGACGAAAGCCAATCAAAAAAGAGAAGATGGCTCAGAAAACCAGAGCTCCAGGAAGCAGCATTTTTGCACACAGGATAATGTGGACACAGGTGCATGTCCAATGACATATGATGCATCATCCTAGTTTTCAGTTTCTGCTGTTTTTGCATGTGTACACAGGAGGGTCACTTCCTGCACAGCTGGGCATCGTGCAGTTTTAAATGCTGTCCTTCAGTATGCACGGGTGATGACGGCAAAGGGCAAGGTTAATTTATACTAAATGATGTTGTTGTTGTTGTTTTTCTTCATCTGTCTGATTTTACGGCCCACACTAAAGACTTATCTAATTATCTCAAAGCTCAGTCATCTACACTCTGCAGAAATGTTTTATTTAACTCATTTATTTTACCGCAGAAGTGACTCACACTACAGCGAGTTCAGCTCTTCCTCATTCGTAATATCAGGAACATGTATTAAAGTAGTTCCTTTTCTCTTAAAACAAGCACAGCTGATGAGAGTTTGGTGGAAGGTTCCAACAACTCACAAAAGTCATGATGATAAGAAAGTGCAGCCGACTATTTTTTACATTTACAACAAAAATAAAAATAGGACGTGAGCTGTGGAGTAGGGAAACGGTCGGTAGCATGACAGCTACACTGGGTGTGATGGCGGTCCATGACGCTTTAGCTCCTGCCATTTGTGAACAGAACCAACACAGCTGAATACACAGAACTGAAAACAGTACTGTGCAAAAGTCTTGAGCCACCACTCATTTCTTCATGTTAGGTTTCCAAGGTGTCTGACTTTCTTATAATGTTTTAAAGTGAGCTTGAGCAACACGTCTTCTGAATTTCTGAGGTCTGTTCAAAAGCTTTTGTTGGCCACTGACTGCTTTTCACTTTTTCAGTTCTTGTACCCGACCATTTACAGAGTAGTGGCAGCACGGTGGTTAGCATGGTGGTTAGCACTGTTCCCTCACAGCAACTAGGTCCTTAGTTCAAATCTTCCATCAGGTGCTCAATCCCAGTCCTTGAGAGCTACCGTCCTGCAGCTTTTAGATGCATCCCTGCTCCAACACACTGGAATCAAATGGTTTGATTACCTCTTCAGTATGCCATCAAGTTTGGCAAAGGCCTGATAACAAGCCATTCATTTGATTCAGGTGTGTCGGAACAAGGATGCATCTAAAAGCTGCATGACGGTAGCTCTCGACGACTGGGATTGAGCACCCCTGGTGTAGAGTTTCCATATTCTCCCCGTGTTTGTGTGAGTACTCTGGCTTCCTCCCACAGTCCAAAGAAATACAATTAGGGGGATTAAATTAATAGATAACTCTAAATTGCCCGTAGGTGTGAATGGTTATCTGTCTCTGTTAGCCTGGTGACCTGTCCAAGGTGTGCCCTGCCTTTCACCCTAAGACAGCTGAGATAAGCTTGTCAAAATAAAAGGAATTATGAACATAAAAAAAATGTACCACTGGATTTTAATCCAGGGACTGATTGGCAGTGGTTTCATTATATAGCACGATATGACCCCAAACACACTGCGCAGGAAATAAAACCATACCTAGTTAGAGAAACACGGAACGGGACACACATCAGTCATGGATTGGCCTCCCCAGAGTCCAGACCTTAAAATGATTGAAACCGTGCGTTTTCATCTTCACAGAAAAAAGAACAGAAGGCAACCAAGATCCAAAGAAGAGCTCCGAATGTGCTTCCAGAAGCCCGGAGAACTATTGTTAAAGAAAGCTGCCTAGGAGAGTTCAGGCCCGTTAGAGTTTTAACCAGCTCTGTTTTTGCTTTTCATATCGGATGTTTTCTCGTGTCAGTTTCACTTCAACATTTAACACTCCAGTGCACTTTTGTTGGCTTATTTGCCTTTTTTTTGACACCCCTGCCTTGCTGTAGGAAGTGAGAGAAGAAACTGTGACACATAGCCCAGAAACTTAGTCTGAGTTCATTTTAAACCGACTTGCATCATATATAGTATTTTCGACTGTTTTGGTGTTTTCCTACTACACTTCAGTGTTTCACTCAGGCTTTAAATTCTGCCCCCTCAGACTGCCAGCTGAAGACCAGTACAGTGAGTCACTGAGGATCCCCGAGCAGCTGAGCTCATTACTGAGGTCACGGGCTGCAGATTAGGACAGATTTACTGCCATAAAATGGGACGCCACATTTGGTCACCCTGCCTCACTGTCTGCCACAAGAAACCACATGCAAACTTTCTAAGAGTGTCGCCGTATGAA